>WHSE01000019.1:125520-158764 GCA_012295165.1 Asparagus setaceus | reverse complement strand
AGCTTTCGGCCAGCGTCAAGCTCAAGCAGCGGAGCTCTCGGCGCGTCAATTTCAAAGCAGCGGGCGGCCATGTCGAGAGGCGGATTTCAACCCGCGTCCTAGTCTTAAGCGGCGAGGATCATTTAAAGCAGCGGGTCTTTTCGGCGTTTTGTTATTTAACCACGACAAGCGGCTCCAAAACCGTTTTCCACAATTTGAGGGCCACGAACCACGATTCTAAAATTGGTTACACCCTAAAACTCCTATAAATAGCTGGCTTCGGCTAAGGAAGGAGGATTTTGAGAAAGCTAATTGTGTGGAAGGAGATTGGATTTTTGAGCATTTGAGGATTGAATTGACTTGAGAGAGAGCTGTTTCAACATGCTTTTAGTCAATTTGGCTTGGTTTCCAAACTTCGTGCGAGTTACAAAACTTCGTTCTTGGTTATCAAACTAATTAGAGTTGGAAACTTGCTGCGAGTCTCTAAACTTGCTTTGCAAGTCCTTTTCAACGTGATTCCACGAGCAACAAGGCGAGTCGGATCGTCCACGGGATACAAGGCTCAAGCTCCTATGCCACCGTGAAGAACCAGTTTTAAACAAAAGGAAAGATCTCCGTTGACCTTTCCTTCTTTTGTAAATCGGGCAACCGATCGAAATTTGTAATTTCTTTTTATCTAAGTCGGTTAGAGAGTTGCATTTGAGAGAGTTGTACTTATTCTTTCTTTAAAGTCAATTAGAAAGGATAACATTTGTTTCTGACTTTAATTTTCCTCATGAACACTCCACAGGAGAGTAGGGTCCTGGTGAACCATGCACCGGCTTCTTTCATTTCGTGGCAGAGCCCTATGAGACCTCCTCAAAGGAGATCTTAAATCACGGTCCCATGAGAAAAACTCAGTGAGGCACTAATAGTATACAAGTGAACATTGATCTCCTCAAGCGACATATTGATCTCCAAAGGGGAAAAGTCAATTTGCGATCTCGCCCTCTCCAAGTTGTCCCCTAGAAGTTTGAACAAGGCCGACAAGTTACTTCATGGTCACCAGAGTTCCAACCACGAACAACGGATCTACTTGCGTCGGGACAATGAATGCAACCCATGAAGGGTTCCCTTTCGGTAGGATCGATAAATCCCATGATGGTCAAACCCTGAATACTCCAATAAGGAACATGAGTATAAGCTGTTCCTTAATTTATTAAAAGTTCACGGAGGATAATCTAATTCTATTCCAACAAGGTAGAATTCTCCCTCTAGATACTCCAACTAGGTATCTGAGTCTAAACTATTTCCTATTTTTGTTAGAAGTTCACGGAGAATAGTTTTATATTCTTAAGGATAACTTCGACAATCCCAATTGCTTCCACTGGGTTGATCTTACGGACGGGACAATTACGTTGTGATGAAAAATGTAATTGGAGGTTGAATTAGAGAAAATTTGATCTTGGGACAACGCGTCACATCTCGAGAAAATCCATCCCGGCGTAGTGCGTCACCGCAGGCATCACGGTAGAGTTCACCAATCAAAGGATGAATCTTCAATATCCTCCCCTTTGTGGTTAGTCTTCACGCCAAGCCACGCCAATGGAGATTTCACCGATTCAAAGCTAAGTCTCGCGAGGTTGGATGAGCAGGTTAGGCGACAACTCCGATCACGAGCTAAAAAGGAAATTCATGCATCGGCCATCAATTCAAGA
Organism: Asparagus setaceus; assembly: GCA_012295165.1. Lineage (NCBI taxonomy): Eukaryota > Viridiplantae > Streptophyta > Magnoliopsida > Asparagales > Asparagaceae > Asparagus > Asparagus setaceus. The sequence continues at coordinate 157,088 of WHSE01000019.1, read as the reverse complement.
TTTCGGCAGCGGTCGGACAATAAATGACACGCGACACTTTTAGTTATCCTACAAAGCCTTGGATAGTCAGAAAGAATCGGAGAGATCAAGATTTGAAGCCGTTTTGAGTCCTATTACGTGAAGGTGCGGGCCTATCAAATCAAAAGTATTTCGGCTTCTTCTATAAAAGCAAGCAGAAACACTTTGGAGGGTATCTGTGGCGTTGAAAATTGCCTATAAGTCCCGAGCATAGCTTCGTGATGCGAGATGTGTCGACAAGTCATCCAGGTGAAGAAGTAATGGCAAGCCGTTGGCGACACAACAAGTGAGCATAGCATAGCAGCTCTCCTCAAGATGCCCTACGTAGAGTTTTGGTGGTCAGCTAGCCGGTTAGCGGTAGTCGAGAGGTGGCCCCCTTAGCGGTCCGGCGGCCAAATTTGAAAGAGCTCTCTCCTTTCTAAATTGTCGGTGAGGAACCTTGGTGAACTGATCGCCATGAGTCGGCGAAGGATAAACCGACTTTGAAGCCTCAAATTAAGCTTCGGATGACAAGTCGGATCGAGAACCAAATCAAGCTCGGAAAACCGGAGAGAAGCCATGACCTTCGGTCAAAAGCGAGACACCGGTGTGTCGCCCGCCGAACACCGGAAGGTGCAGCACAGGCAGGGAGACACCGAGAGGTGTCTGCGGCAGTGAACACCGAAGGTGCCTCGCCCGGCGAGACACCGAGTGTCTCGCTCGGCTGAACACCGAGTGTGTCGCTGGCGAACACCAGTCTCGGCACGGCCGAACACCAGCGAATGGGCTTTTGCCGATTCGCCCGCATCCGCTGCTTTGCACCTATAAATATGGCGGCTAGGGTTTCATTTTGAGTCGAAAAAATAAAAAAGAGAGGAGACTCTGCCAAACTCTTGTGTGTACCAAGGGTTAGAGAATTTTCAAGGGAGAGAGATCAAGATCTAGGCTTTGGGGGGGTGAGATCCGAGATCCAAAGTTTTGAGATCGGATCTACAACAACAAACCATCCTTTGGATCAAGCAGCCTTGATCGAGAAGAGTGGCGGGTTAAGCTTGGCGATCTCGTTCACTATGTTGATTAGTTCCTTGGCGAATTAATCTCCGTGACCGTTTAGATCTCGGTCGATCGATCTAAGAATTCCACGTAAAAAGGAGGATTTTTAGATCTAGATCGAATCAGATCTCGTTTGATCAACACTTGAAATGAATGTGCGGTGGTGGAACACATCGAACGCAGGCAAAGAATCCCATAGCGAGGATCCGATAGCGGGATCCAGCGTTTGTTCTAAGGAGGAAAGTTGTAATTTTATCATTTTTCATTGTAAAAGCCTTATAAAAGGTGATTTTTATTTGAAACTCATTTGTAATCCCATCAAGGTAGAATGATTTCACCGATGAAAAGATAATGACTTTCGAGAACACTTAGATTTGGACTTCAAAGAGAATGGACCACATTGGTATTCTTATAGACCGGTCGGGGTGGATCAATTGGTAGAGTTTTGCTTACCAAGATCCAAAGAAGAAACAGTTATGATATTATCATTTGTACATGCTCGGTTTCATGTATAACTCTTTATTGTTGATTTATTGAGTCACTGGTACGTGTTTGATGTATGATGGTTCACCTCTATTTGATGCTTTTGTTAGAAGTGGAACTATGCTTGTGTTCTTTTATCATGAGCAAAGCTATGCTTTTGTGCACATTGTTCATGTATGGTTACGGTTATTGGATGAATGTATATCTTGAAAGTTGTCTTTGTATCTACGCACATTGTTCATGTATGGTTAATGGTTATTTGATGTATCCAGGTAATTTTATGTTTTAATTTTGGTTTCCTTTGAGCGGATCGGTTGAATTTATGGAAATTAACTTGAGACTCTTTTAATCCTCTCATAATTAGTATAGAAATCAAGCAAAAATAATATGAAGAAAGTACATGGGACAATCAGAAAGTATAGTGTGATAATATGAAATTATAGTGGTAATCGAAAGTATAGCGTGTTAATATAAAAGTATAAGCGGGATAGTATGAAAGTATATCGGGGATAATGCGAAAGTATATCATGATATTACGAAATATAAAATAAAAGTATAAGCGGGATAAAATAAAAGTATAAGCGGTATAATATGAAAGTGTAAGCGGGATAATATGAAAGTATAAGCGGGATAATATGAAAGTCTGTGTATAATATGAAAGTATAAGCGGGATAATCTGAAAGTATAAGCGTGTTAATATGAAAGTATAGTGGGATAATCTGAAAGTATAGTGGGATAATATGAAAGTCAGGGATAATATGAAAAGGCAAAACTTCCTGAGAGGTCCTTAATGTTATAGTGATTATTTCATTTGGGTCCTAAACATTTTGAACTCATCAATACCAGTCCTAACGTTTACTCAGTTAGCAATTTTGATCCTTTTCAAAATTTACATTAACTTTGATGGCGTGATGATTGCATTTTAGTCATTTAATATATTGAGTCTTGTGAGGTTTATCCTCTCCTCTCTCTCTCCTTGCTCTCCCATTTACGCTTGGTGGGTTGGCGAACTCCTCCTTCCACCTTTGTTGCCAAAATTGAAGAAAAAGCCTGTTTACTCAAAACCTAAATTGCCCAAAACTACTCCTCCTCCTCCTTCTCCCATTACCCAAAACTCCTCCTCCTCCCATTGCTCGTCCTTCTCCCTCTCCCATTGCCCAAAACTCCTCCTCCTCCCTCCTACCTCCTCCTCCTCCTATTGCCCGTCCTTCTCCCATTGCCCAAAACTCCTCCTCCTCCTCCTCCACTCCTCCTTCTCCCATAGTGAACCAAGACTACTCTAAAATCTCAGCCCTAGAAGCCCTTTCTATAAACCTAATTTTCATTTCTCTAAATTGAAATGAGTTCAAGCTCTAGTTTAGACAACAAGCCCCTTTGTTATTGTGGAAGAAGAAGCTTTGCGGTCGAGAATGTCAAAGAAGAAGCAAAGCAAAGGTAGGAAATTTTTGGGTGTTGATGTGGGATGAAGTGGGGTTGCAACTATTTGAGATGGGTTCATTCGAAAAGCACTCTGGAGAATGAAAGTGAAAACTCTAGTTTGATTGGCGAGAGCTCAAGAAATGCTTTGTTTCATGAAGAGAGGATGTCCAATGCAGTCAAAAAAATTGAAAAATTGAGGAAGAAGGTGGTGGCGCAGAAAGATATAGAGGATAAATTAGGATTTAGATTGAATTTAGCTATTTGTGCATTAGCTATTAGCATTGGCGTTATTATTGGATTGTTGAGTTATTGTAAGTGCAATAGATGCACTCCTTGATTGTTGTATCTCTGATCATGTTGTAAGCATTGGCGTTATTGTTGTATCTCTGATCACGTTGTATCTCTGAGTTATTGTAAATGCAATAGATGTACTCAATGTTAATATGCTTAATATGCTCGTATGTTCATTCAATTATATATATATATGTAAATATGGTAGAAATTCAAAATTGGGTTAGAAATAGAAGAAGTTAGTCAGAGGTGTAGGGAGAGGACTTTGTAAATCACCTATAGCTCAGCACTAAAACTAGGATTCTAAATCTCCCAAAGAAACTAGAAAAAACATAAGCGTGTCGAGGATGAAATTAAATGAAGAAGCTGAACAAATCTATAGCAAACAAATAACTCCAAAGAGTACATCTAATACAAACAAATACTTGAACACAAGTTTCAACGACAAATGTTCAACATGGAACCCAAATTCGGTACTACGATTTCAACATGGTGTACAAGTTTCAGCAGCAGTTCCTTGTGATCTTTAGGCAAGCAACAAAAATCATTGTGCAAATCGTAAAGCTGCAATCCTAAAGCACATAAATCTTCACTCGAGATACAAAGACTAGTCCTTTAATTGATACAAAGCACAAATTGTTCAAAATAATGCTGCACCTTGCATTTAATTTCCAGTTTGCCATAATCACAAAACATATTTGCCACAACAGCATAGTAGTTGCTATAGTACTAACCATAATCACATCCCAGATTGTTAAGTATGATTAGGACAAATATTTGCCACAATAATCACATCCCAAAATTTGTGGCAATATAACAATCAAAAGCGATAGTTGTTGGCGGTAAAAGTTGGGATGATTGTCATTGATTTGAACTTACGACTTCTTTGGCCTCAACAAAATTCAAAGAAATGTAAGCCTTTTATTTTAAGGCTTACAATGAAAATCAAAAAGATTACAACTTTTATCCTTGTGAACAAACGAGGATCTACTATATCGAGGTCCTGCAAGCGTGGGTTCTTTGCTGTCTTGGGGACTTTTTGTGTCCGTGGACCACCGCATAATTCCGATCGAGTAGGACCGGGTTACGGAACTACAGAGATGTAAAGGGCTCGTTCCGCGAAGAAGCAGCGCTGAGGAATCACACTCCGCGAAGGAGAGGATGCGCTGCGGGGATCACCTCTCGAAGGAGAGGATCGCCGGAGGCGGGTGAGATCTACAAGGAGAAATCCTGGCTATCCACGAGATTAAACGAAGCTTAACCTAGAGGGTATCGTAGTTCGACCGAGTTTTCTTACCCGCTATTTGTGGATCGGCGTCATTTGGACTTGTGCTGCGGTGCTTTCGGAGCAGTGCGTCGGCGGCTCGTGGATCTCGTCATTCTTGAGAAAATCCGAGTTTCGAGCCAAATCCTCAAAATCCACACCTCCCGAAAATCCAAGACCCCCAACCAACAAGACCCCCTATTTATACGAGTCGCCGACACACCTCGACCCACTTGGCCCACCTCGGCCAAGTTGGCCGAAAAACTTGCAACCGAGCCGGCCGCATGGCGTAACTTCGGCCAAGTTGAAGCAGCGCCCGTTTGCCGTTTTCCGCCCGTTTAGCCGTTTTCGGTCTCGGGTTTAGGCCACGCCTATTACGACTCTTGGCCTTCTGGGACTTAGGTTCGTGCGTATTTGGTTAGGGACTAACTCTTGGTTTGTTCGGTTCCAGGTCACTGGATCGATCGTGTTCAAGTCGGTTTAACCGTGCTTGTGGCGCTGTGGAGTTCGCCGAGAGTTGGCGTCTTAGCGATTCGACGTCCGTATCATTCGATGGGTTGTCATTCGCCGACTCCTGTCGCGAGTTGGTTTGGGGATCTTGTAAGTATTTTCCAGCCTACTGATACCTCCAAAGCGTCTGAGTCTCAATTCTTGATGAGTGCGGGATGCTTTGGACATGATAGTTCCGACCTTCATCGGTGAGGGTCCCAAAGATAGCTTCAAGTCTTGATTCTTTCCGGATCATCCGGTTCTTTGTAGGATTCACGATAAGATCACGGTGCTGCATTTATTGCGACCGTTTGTTGAAATCTTGATTGGTGGGTGAGTTTTGCTTGTAACTTCGTGTCGGTTGGTTGTTGTTTGACTAACCATGGGACTTTTGGACTTATCCGTATGTGTGAACTCCTTGTTGGCGACATGTTGGTTAATGTCGAGTACATGGAATTCCATAACCCTCGATCGGTTATTTCCTTCATCATCCGCGTGTGTTGTTGGTTTAACCACGGCGGGAGGGTGATCTTTCATGGAGACATCCTCAGGATTCCTTGTTGAAGCGAGGGAGACCATTTGGCTTTCAACTCGTCCTAGCCGATCGGCCGATGCTGCGCTTTGGCCGTTGTTGGGATATGATTATCCCGCGGTGGGTGAAGTTTCTTGGTGGACATATTGTCGATTATCGCATTGACTTTCACGCCTCGTCAGTTATTCCTCTCTTGGATATTATGGTGGGGGAGAAATTAAGGGTTATCGAGTTATCCTTAGAATATGGATTTATTCTCCGGGAACTCCTCGTGAAAATTTGGAAGCGGTTTATACCGTAATCCTAGTTGGGTAGGATTAGGCAGCGTTGATCGTCGATGCAATCCGCCGCGATCGAGTTATTCCTAAGAATATTTCTTGTGAGAATATTCTTAGGAACTTCTCGACAATTAGGAAATAGTTTATACTCGTAATCCTAGTTGGAGTAGGATTGGTAGCGTTGATGCGTCGATGCAATCCTTGCGATCGAGTTATCCTAAGAATATTTCTTGAGAATATTCTTAGGGAACTTCTCGACAAATTAGGAAATAGTTTATACTCGTAATCCTAGTTGGGTGGGATTTAGGCGTGGCGTTGATGCGGCGTCGATGCAATCCATGCGATCGAGTTATCCTAAGAATATTTCTTGAGAATATTCTTGGGAACTTCTCGACAAATTAGGAAGCGGTTTATACTCGTAATCCTAGTTGGAGTAGGATTAGGCGGCAGCGTTGATGTCGATGGGGACCTTGCAGTGTTATTGCGAATAAATCTTGAATCTTTCCAAACTTGGCGGAGGAGGAGTAGGGGCCAATCAGCGGACTGATTTGACACTATTTTGACATCGGATAAGGTTCCATTAGGACTCCTAATTAGGGGCTGATTAGAGTCCTAATTAGGATTGATTGGACTCAATTAGAATTCCTATTTCTGTCAAATAGGAGTCCTTGTTCAAGAGGATTGGGTTCATATGGGGTTGTTATAAATACCCTACCTTTTCTCTGTCATAGGCGGCCCCTTTGGCTCTTTTTGTTTGTTTTCGTCTCGTCTCTAGCCGTCTTGTCTCCTTCGATCAACGAGGTATGTGCACGAGGGTTTTGTAAATTTTTTTCTTCTCTCTTTTCTTTGTGTATGCGGTGATGAAAACCACGAGGGAGAAGAAGCGAGGCCCGTGGTGTGGCCGGCGGCGGAGCAGCGGGGCACCGGCATAGCATGTGAAGGCGCCGGTGACTAGTCGCCCGGCATACGAAATAGCTTTAGCCAGCGTTGTAGCGCTGCCGGCAGCAGAAGCGGCGCCGGCGCTTCTTCTTTGGCGCCCTTGATGGCGTCCGCCAGCGCAGGCGCTTCAGCGGCTGGCGCGTCGCCGACGGCGTTAAACCGGTGCTTTCGGCGTCCGGATTTTGTAGCTTTGACACTTTATTTGCTGATTTTTAGCCATGTATCGACTTTTGTTGTATTTTGCGGCTTCGATGTCGCCGGGGGAGATCCGCCTTCAGAGGCGGTCGACTTCATAGCGCCCGGCGTGAATCTGCGCCTCCTTCTTCGGTGGTGCGCCAACTTATTATCTTCTACGTGTATACGTTATATCCCCGCCGTTCTCCTTTGTGGCGATTGGGAAAACCGAACTCCTCCTTTGTGGGGACCGGCCTTCAGGTGTGTACTCGTTTAGACCCCGCCGTTCTCCTTTGTGAAGCGATTGGGAAAGCAGAATTCTCCTTCGTGAGGTGAGGCTTCAAAGCTCACCCGTCTTTAGCGGGGCGATTTCATACCGTACCCTTATTTAGGTAGAGCGGGATATATATTGTGGCTTTGTTTATGCGACTATATTTATCGTTCTCGGGTATCGATGCGGGTGAAATCGTCGTTACCGATATAAGGTCGTGACTCAATCTCATGGGTTTCTAAGAAGAGTTCGCCTTATCTTGTTTCCTTTTCAAGATATTCCTCTAAATGATCTGTTAACCCTTTGTTCTCTTGTGGTGGCGGATGCTCCGATGATTATTAGATCTGCCGAAGGCTCCCATGTCAGTCTCGATTCTTAAGGTCATCAGGAGAAGGCCTTTCTCACAGGGAAGCGAAGCGGTGGCGAACACCATGAAGAAACCCATGGCTGAGCCTACTATCATAATTTGGATGGCGAGTTTGAGGATCGCTTCCATCATGTCCGCCTCCCTTGACCTTGGCATCGGGATTTCCGGCCCTTGAGTATAGAGCGGGTGGAGGCCCGAGTTAATCTTGGCGGACCACTTCCACGAATTCAACCTATCGCCGAGTTGCCGGGCCAAAATGCGTTCGACTCGGTTACGTGATGGGTCTCCTTAATTTGTTGGAGAATGGTTTGGCAGCAGTCTCTATTATACGAGGTTAGATGAAGAGACTTTATATGGTCTTACGCCCATTCATATTGAGTATCTTGGAGAAATTGGCGTGTTGGTGGCCCTCGGCTAGCTAATGCGTTGTGAGCAAAAGCTCACTAGTGGCCTCTTGCGTCCGTGTGGAGGATTTAGCCTTTTGAATCATGCGATGAGTGTCTGACTCATCGGCCGGCTCGGATCAAGGCTTCGTATGAGCGGCACCAGGAATATCGAGCAAGAGATCATTTTTGAACTCATATGAGCGGCGGCGTCGCTTGCGGCAAGATAAACTTGTACCACACCCATCCGAGCGTCGCGGGGAATCGGGAGTATTCAAGGGGAAAGGCGTTGAAGAATTTCAGCGTGAGTGCACGAGTCGGGATGTCGCGAGCGTGAAGCGAGTCCTCGAGCGTCGTCGAACAGCGCTGCTATTCTTTCTGCGAAACTCACGAAGAAGAAGAAGAAGCCAAGGCTTCGGGTTCGGCGATCCGGAGAAAAATTAGCGTTTGTCAAGAATGCGCCGCTTCCTTCACATTCTTGGATTGCGCGATGAAGTCGATGTCTGCGAGACACGATCTCTTTGTTGAGCCAGTCGTTCACGATTTTTATTTAGATGTATTATCATAACTTTGCTTGAATCAATTGTCGACAATTGTAGCTCCTTCTATATTTACTTCAAATGAATAAGATCCATCCCTTTCACTATTTATTATGATTCTTTTACTTGATGAAATAATTAACCATAATATAAGTTTTTGGCAAACCCTCGACCATCAGCGGGTTTGATTAGTCTTTACCACCGTTTGAGTTGGGCTGGCGTCGCGGATTATCGGGATCCGTTACGCGTGATGTTGTGCTAAAAGAATGAAACTCTTCTGGGCTTCGTTGCTATGATATTGAATACATAGGCTTACATTGCTCTTTTACGGGCAAGACCGCACCTTAGCGTGTTACGCGTAGACTCATCCCTTCTTAGGCTGCGGGACGAAATACCCGAACTACGGTGTCTTCTTCAATCGGAAAAAGACTAAGCCGACAGGCGTGTGAGTCGTTGGCTTTATTTCTTAGGCTTCGGGATAAAATGCCCGAATCGAACTACGGTGTCTTCTTCAATGCGGAAAAAGACTAAGCAGAAGCAGCGTGTTAGGCGTCGACTTTAGGGTTATTGGCCAACCCGGCCTTCAGCGGGTTTGATGAGCCTTTACCAACTACCGTTTGAGTTGGGTTAGCATGTAGATTGTCTAAATCCGTTCTACACGTTGTGCTAAAAAATGAAACTCTCTTAGACTTAATGCTACGATGTTGAATACATAGGCACCGTCTTCGGGAAGACTAACGTGTTACGTAGACTCATCCTTCTTAGGCGGGGATGAAATACCCAGTCGAACTCTGGTGTCTTCTTCAATGGAAAAAGACTAAGCCCGGCAGCGTGTGGCGTTGGCTTTATCCCTTCTTAGGCTTGGGATAAAATGCCCGGTCGAACTTCGGTGTCTTCTTCAATGGAGAAAGACTAAACCCGGCAGCAGCGTGTGGCGTTGGCTTTATCCCTTCTTAGGCTTGGGATAAAATACCCGAGTCGAACTACGGTGTCTTCTTCAATCGAAAAGACTAAGCCGACGCGCGTGTGGCGTTGGCTTTATCCTTCTTAGCTTGGGGATAAAATGCGAATGTCGAACTCGGTGTCTTCTTCAATCGGAGAAAAGACTAAACCGGCAGCGGCGTGTGAAGCGTTGGCTTTATCCCTTCTTAGGCTTGGGATAAAATACCCCGAGAATCGAACTTTGGTGTCCTCTTTTTGAGAGAATGACTGAGCCAGGAAAAAGATTGATTGAGGTGGGAAAAGAGAAGTGGATCTCCACTCCGAGAACCGAAGAGACTTCGAGCGACCGGTCGGACAACACAGTGCGAAAATCCCGTGTGCGGTCGGCGCTACCTAAGATGAATGGAACTAGAGTGGGATCTCCACTCCGAGAAGCGAAGACTTCGAGGCGACCGGTTGGACAACACAGTGCAATCCGGCGCATACCTTGAGTGGCGCTACGAGATGAATGGAACTAAGAGTGGGATCTCCACTCCGGAAACGAAGGACTCGAGCGACCTTGATCGAAGACACGATTACGAAAATGGTGCATACCTTGATCGGCGCTACCTAAGATGAAGATGGAACTAAGTGGGATCTCCCTCCGAGAAGCGAAAGAGACTTCGGTGACCGATTCGGACAACACAGTGCGAAAATCGGCCTTATACCTTGATGGTAGCTACCTAGAGATGAAGATGGAACTAAGAGTGGGATCTCCACTCAGAGAACCGAAGAAACTTCGAGCGACCTTGATCGGACAACACAGTACGAAAATCCGGCCTTGCACCCGATCGGCGCTACCTAAGATGAAGATGGAACTAAAGTGGGATCTCCACTCCGAGAACCGAAAGAGACTTCAGGCGACCGGTCGGACAACGAATGCGAAAATCGGCGCATACCTTGATGTATGTGCCTAGGAAGAAGATGGAACTAAGAGTGGGATCTCCACTCCAGAAGCCGAGACTTCGAGGCGACCGGTCGGACAACCTGGTGCGAAAATCCGGCGCATACCTTCAGTATTTTAGAAGATGGAACTAAGAGTGGGATCTCCACTCAGAACCGAAAGACTGGGCGACCCATTCGGACAACACTGTGCGAAAATCGGCCCTTATACAACGATTCGGCTACCTAAGATAAAGATGGAAAGAACCCCTCCGTTTATCCGCGAGGGGTGGGATGCTTTCGGAGAGGAAAATTTTATATTCTATCTCGTGGGATTTTAATTGGCCTCTTGTTCATAGAAGGAATCAAGAGGAGATTATGATGGAGGATAAATCTAGGGTTATCCTCGAAAGTGGGTAACACATCCCACGAGGAACTTCCGTTGAAGCGGGTTATCACGAAGATACTAAGGGTAGTATTTCTTGAAACTTCCCATTATCGGCATTAATTGCGGTCGCCATTAGGTTAATTGGCGTCGCACCATTGGAGTAGATCGTTTCTATTACAAGCGGGCCCTCCCATTTAGGTTGAATTTACCTTTCTTCTTAGAAGTGAGAGGATTATCGATCGTCGGCGGCGAGGACCAAATCTCCTTCTCTAAAGGTTCTCTGTCGAACTTTCTTGTTGAAAGCCCTCGACATCCTAGCAGGTAGAACTCAATGCATTGTTGAGCCTCGAGCTTCTCATCTAACATCTCAAGCTCTTGAGGCGTTTTTGATGTTGTTCTTGATCGTCATCTGTTGAAGGCGTCGCGAAGTGGCGAATCTGAATTTCCAGCGGAGCGCCGCGCAGTAAACCCGAGATGCGGGGTGGCTCCGGTTAGCGTGCGTCCCGTTGTGCTATATGCGAGTGCTTCTCGAGTTTATCATCGGTCTAGCTTGTTATTCTTCACAAGCCGACAAAATTTTGATGATTGTCTTGTTGAATGCCTCGGCTAATCCATTCTGGTGGATTATAGGCGTCGGCGAGGCGTCTTGTATCTTGAATTTCGCAAAACGATGAAGGAATTCGATGAATTGAGGGGCCGTTATCATGCGATCGTTTGGGACACCATGTCGATAAATGACATGGTGTTTGATAAGACCCAGGCGGTTTTCGCCTTCACTTCTTTTAGTTGCTTGACCCACTTGGAGAAGTAGTCGGTGTCGCTAGAATAAACCGATCGCCTTTGGTAGCCGGAGAAAAATGGGACCTACAACGTCCATTCCCCATGTCTCGAATGGCGAGGATGTGGCGAAGGATGCAGCGCTTTCGGTGATGCATATAATTGAATTTGACCGCGTGGCATTTCGGCGTGCTTTTGCGTCATTAATCATTGTGGGCCAAAGTAGCCCATTCTCGATTCGATCGTAGAGCTTGGGACCGGGTGGTGCGCTCGCATTCACCTTCGTGTGCTTCGAAGGACCTCCTCGCTCTGTTTGAAGGCATCGGGCAAAGACCATCGTACCCCGGCGATATAACATCGGGTCTCCGTGTCGTAGAAGAATCTTGGAGCTCTTCGCGGGATTGACTCTCTTTCCTTCCGTCTTCCGTGAATACCGTGCAAGGCGTCGATGATAGGACGCCAATCTCGGGGCTCCAATTTGGTTTGGGTTGCATGTACCTCTTTGATAACTATCCCTTTGTCTTCTTGTACCTCATCATATCGGTACAAAAGGCGATGAGTCTGGCGTAACTAGTTGCTCGGTCTGGAAGGTTGTGCCAAAGATCTGACTAAGCGGAATATGCATCCGCATAAAGCGTTAGAAGCGGAACATATTCGATGAAGAACTCTTGAGCGAGTACGCCATTTCAACGGCTACGATGATAGGGGATTAGATCAGTTCGACCGTAGTCACCACGAACTGCTTAACTATCAGCTGCGAGCGATGCGGCGAGATATTGACCCCGGCTCCTTGGCGAAACTAAGTCCAATAAGTAGCGCATTGTATTGACTACATTATTAGAGCAAGGTTCGATGAGTGAATAAGCGGGCATGACATGATTCCAGGAAACTAAGACAACCCGACTCGAAATCTTAGAACATCAGGGGCACTTGCCACATTGGTAGCTCGAGGCTCGGTCAAAATACAATCGCCATATTTGTTGGTGCGATGTAGTGTTGACTTCTTGAACTTCATCGGAAGATCATCATATAGCTCAATGCATCCGTTGTATGGTGCGACCAGAGATCTAAATCGCTTGTCCTTTGGTGACTTACGTTGTTTGAAATACAAGTCATATTGGGACAAGCAAGGCCCATTTAAGCCAACGCCAACTCATCGAGGCGGCTAGGTCATAAATATCGGGCCGGTTCGTTAGAATAACATAAATTATGCGTCAGAGCTAAATAGTGCGCATTTTGGATCGCGAACACTAATGCAAAACCTTTGCTTCGACCATTGGATATCCTTCGGCCGAACTAATGTTAACTCGGGTAATACTACGTTACGTGACGGCTGTCGTGCTTCGCGAGTGGCTTAACAGTGATCCGTTGCCTTGGCGTAGATCAAAAGCGGTTTTCCGACAGCGGTGCAATAAGAACGAGGAGGTTTAGCGAGATCTGATTTGATCTCTTGAATGCCTTACGGCGTCGTCGAAAATAAATGACCGCCCTTCTTGTTCAACAGAAACGGTTGGCACTTCGGATAGGTTCGATATGAGCCGTCGGATGTCATGTCGCCCTTATAACCGAGTTCTCTCAGTTTCTCGGGGTTGCAATTCTGAATCGCCTTTACTTTATCGGGATCGACATGTATTCCTTTGTTGGTGGCGGCGAAGCCGAGAACTTGCCACTGGACATCCTAAGGAAGGATTTTGCGGGATTCATCTTTAGGCGATGGGCTCGCATGAGCTTCGAAAACCGTTCTAAGATCTTTGATGTGATCTCCTTTGTCCGCGGCTTTTCGACCAAGTCGTCGGCGTAGCATTCCGTTTAGAGATGGTCTGGAAAATTCGTCATTTCGTTGATATGTGTACCGGCATTTTTGAGGCGAGCGGCATGGCCGTGTAGCAATATATACCGATGGAAGCGTTACGGTGGTGTGTTTGGCGTCATCGGGGTGCATCTTGATTTGATTATACCCCGAAAAACCATCCATGAATGACATTCTTTCAAATCCACATGTGTTGTCAACTATGACATCGGTGATTGGAAGAGGAAAGTCATCTTTACGGCAAGCAGCGTTGAGGTCTGGTGAAACCACAGATCCTAATCGACCCATTTTTCTTCATGGCCGGGACTATATTAGCCACCCAATCCGGATGTTGAATTTCCTCGATGAATCCGATTCTATGAGTTTCTTCACTTAGTTAACAATTGCCTCCAATATTTGTGGGCGAAAGCGTCTTTCTTTGTTGCTTGCCGGGTTTGACATCGCCTTGATGTTGGCGATGTGTTGCCACATTAGGGTCGAGTCTGGCATGTCCTCGTAACTCGGTGAATACATCGATATACTCACGATTAGGGCAATCAACTCTTCCTTTTCTTAGAGGGCGTATGCTGATGTTAATGAGCTTAGGATGCTCTTCATCACCCATATTAACTGGACTACCTCATCCTTAGTGGGGGTTCTCTTTGTTCGAACCTATCCCCAAAGCTGCTCTTGGAGTTGATGGATCCATGGGTCTTCCCATGTTGGCATGTCTTCATCACTCTCAGCGATGGCGAGGATCAGCTGAAGCCATATTTGACATTAAAGCCTTGAAAGCTTCTCCGAGGCTGGTGTCAGAATCCCACGCCGAAGAGTCAGACGAATGTCCGTCTCCCTCACCGGGTGGATTATTATCAATCAGCCACGAGCATTCATCTTCTGAGGAGGATTAGTATCCCAATCCCCTTCTAAATGCATAGTAATTATCCGGCTCTCCTCTTGGGACATATGCGCTTTAGGAGGGTTCGAGGGCCTCGTCCGAAACATAGACCTTCCCCTCGTGTCAAGTCATACCCCCATCTCTTCATGATACCCAGTGTTTCTGGACTATATCTGAATGTGTGGAGGATAGGTCCATTGTCGTCTTCGTCGTTTTCGAAGAAGTGATTATTTGGAGCGCATCTCCTTTCCAGTAAACCAAGTCTTTTCACTACTCGATCTTAGGTGGGATGGCGAGTCTTTGTCCCAAAGAGTCTGGCTGCTTTTGTGTAAAGCAAGATGATCGAGTTGGCAGGTGCAACTCTAGATCATTGTATAAACCTGTCATCACATCATTCAAAGACAAAGGATACTCTAAATCGTCATTTATTGATTCATCGGCAATTTGCCAATTACAATGTTCATCTGACGATTCTTCATCGTCAAGATTGATTACAAGGGGTACAATGTCATTTAAAACAAAACCTCCACTATAACCAAGCCGGTTTCGGTGTCGGCTTCTTCACATTGTACCTTGGTAGATGATTGATTTGGACTCATTCCGTAGAGGAGAGAATCGGTGAAATAATTCTCCATCCCTTAAGCGGTTGTTTGTCGCGACCACCGTCTTGACCTCATTATTTGTGTCTACATATTTGAGACAACGATGAAGAGTAGAGGGACTATAACATTATTGTGGATCCAAGGTCGACCCAACAATAAGTTATAGGAAGTCTCGCGTCAATCACATAGCGGTGACTTGGACTTTAAGTCCCCATTTGGCACTTTATCAGAATCTTACCAAGCGGTAGACCCGGTGTTAAATCCATAAATCATTGTGCACATTGATGCGACTTCTTGGGAATTCAAGATGATACATGAGGCGGGGGCATGATGCTCACGGAACCGGATCGACTTGGATCGGTTAACTTACTAGAGCCAATATACGGTGAAGTATATGGCCTATCGTGCTTGGAATTCCTGTGCATATCCTCCTTTGTAAAAGTGATGCGGGGAAGTGTTTAGTCGCAAGGTTGCATTCTTTGGGCGACTCTTACGGACTTGGCCTAATGCGGGTGAGGAAGACTTACGAATCGTGAGGGCTTCTTGAAGAGCTTCTCTCGTCTCTTTTGTGTAAAGCAAGATGATCGAGTTGGCAGGTGCAACTCTGGATCATTGTATAAACCTGTCATCACATCATTCAAAGACAAAGGATACTCTAAATCGTCATTTATTGATTCATCGGCAATTTGCCAATTACAATGTTCATCTGACGATTCTTCATCGTCAAGATTGATTACAAGGGGTACAATGTCATTTAAAACAAAACCTCCACTATAACCAAGCCGGTTTCGTGTCGGCTTCTTCACGTATCGTGCACCTGGTAGATGATTGATTTAGGACTCATTACGGAGGAGGAATCGATGAAATAATTCTCCATCCCTTAAGCGGTTGTTTGTCGACCACCGTCTTGACCTCATTATTTGTGTCTACATATTTGAGACAACTGAAGAGTAGAGGGACTATAACATTATTGTGGATCCAAGGTCGACCCAACAATAAGTTATAGGAAGTCTCGCGTCAATCACATAGCGGTGACTTAGGACTTTAAGTCCCCATTTGGCACTTTATCGAATCTTACCAGCGGCGAGACCGCTGGTGTTAAATCCATAAATCATTGTGCACTTTGATGCGGCTTCTTGGCGGAATTCAAGATGATACATGAGGCAGGGCATGATGCTCCTGAGCCGGAACGGGATCGACTTGGATCGATTAACTTCACCAGGCCAATATACCGGTGAAGTCAGATGGCCTATCGTGCTTGGAATTCCCGTCGCATATCCTCCTTTGTAAAAGTGATCGGGGAAGTGTTTAGTCGCAAGGTTGCATTCTTTGGGCGACTCTTGGACTCGGCCTAATGCAGGTGAGGAAGACTTGAATCGGCGAGGGCTTGTTGAAGAGCTTCTCGTTTCTTTTGATAACATGACAACTCATAGAGAGTGATCCTTGCGGGGATATTGGCCAGTGTGCCATTACGTCAAAGCGGTATGGAGAGTTGAAGTTCGGTTTAACTCTTCCAATCGAGGCGGAGATCGAGGCTGCCGAGTGAACTTCTTGCGGTGCTTTCTTTGTAGCTTCTTTGGCGACCACTGTTGTTGGCTTTCTCAATGCAGTGAGGGTTTGTTGGTACCCCGCTCGAGGCGTCTTGGCATTAGGTCGGGGACTTACGGGTACTTGTACTTGTACTTCGTGTCCACTCACGGTGGCGTGGGCTTGGTTCCCCGACGGACTAGAATGTTACCACTGTTCATCGTCTCCCTCGAATTGCGGAAGTAGCATGGCATGCCTTTCCTACCTTGACTTTTCTTCAATGAAGAAGAGGCTACCCATTGCTCATCTTCAAGTAGGTGCGGGTGGACCCACAAGACTTAGCCATTCGGTACGTATCACGATACAAGTCCTTTCGGCGTTGCTTGTGTGGGTCGTCATTTACCGTCTTCAACTGCGACTTTGACCAGTTCGGGTTCAAACCATGTCAGCGGCACCGACCGAAGCTTATGGACACGCATTTCCGACCTTCTTTTCTTTGGGCGGCTTCATAGTGATGACCCTACATCAATTAAAGCACGGATTTTGTCCTTAAAGTGAAGCGAGGATTTAGTGGGGTGATGAAGCGCCCTATGGTGCGCCGCGGTATCTTGGGTCATTAGTCTTCATTGCCTCCTCTTGATTACGAATCGGAGGAGCTTGATCTTGTTATTTTCCACAAGATATTTGAAGAGACCGAGAATCTAAATCGTCCCTAAAGGAATAGGACTTGGGAATCTCGGCTCTAAGGCCTTCGTTTTTGTGGCCGGGTTGCCCGCGTTGATTGTGCTGTTCGCGGCGCCCTTATTCTTCTTCGCTGCTTCTTTATTCTTTGGGGTTGGAGTTGGAGCGTTTGGTTATAACCGCCCGTCTTGGCTCTTTCCCTTGCGTGGGACAAAGTTACGCCGGAGCTTCGGTTGTCGGTGACCTCTCGCCTTTTTCCTTTTGAGGAACCTCTCGGCTTGCTCTCCACGAACCTTCGAGGTCCTTCCGCGTTATCGATGGTCTTTGTACCCATTGCTTCAAGCACATCTATCGATAAGTTCTTTGCGGGGTTTGGAGGATGAACTCCTCTGTTATTGGATCCCGAAGCGGTTCATTGCCTTGTTAGAATCGTTTGACAAAGATATCCATGGTTTCTCCGTCTTTACGCTTCTCGTCGAGCAATGTCTCGTCGATACCTCGGTATCGTCATCAAAGAAATTGGTAAGGAAGCTAGACTCCATGTCGTCCATTTTGTGAATGCTCCCGGCTTGAGGCGGCGGTACCATCGGCGACCCACGAAGGGTGCCGACGAATGCCGAACCATCGGGGTTCGTTGCGAAAATAACTCCGGTGTGACTTGAAATAAATCAAGTCTTTGCGTCGGGGAACCCTTCCGTCAAATGGTGTGAAGTTTATTAAGTTAAACTTCGATGGAGTGCGGATTGATTCCCACTCCCTGGGGTATGGGCAAGGAATATCTGTCTTCTTTACTTCTTTAGCGGAAATCAATGAGTTGATTTTGCTCTCCAAGTCTTTGATCTTCTCGCTTTCCTGAGCAACAACATCTATGTTTTGCCGGCGTTCGCGAGGTTCAGAGGTTATCATCTTCTTGTGCTTCCTCGATGCGGTCGCTATCATCTTCATCGGCGTTGATCGCGGACGATTCACCTTGATGTTTCGTCAAGGCTTGGATCTGTTGGTCATGCATTTCTCTCATCGTCTGCATGGCCAACTCCATTTCTAGCTTGAAGTTTTCCCGTTGCTTATTCAACGCTTCATCTAGCATTTTAGCCACTTGATGCATGCGATCATGGCGTTTCTTGGGGGCTTCCTTCGCTAGATACGGTATGATCGGATCGATTGCGGGCCAATATCCGAGCATCATCCTCATGGGTATTCCCTTGAAGTTTATCGTGCACGGACCGTCGGATAGTCGGGACCGCAAGCGAGTTAGCGTTGCGATGCGGCGGGAATAGCCGTGGCGATGGTTCTTTCTTTGGTCATATTATTAGTGACCTCGGCAACTCATCCTCTCGGGATGTCATCCTTTCGAATCGCCTTGACCTAGGTCTTGGCGTTAGTGCTAAGTCTCGAAATGACACCCTTCGGAGCTTCTAGATTGCAATTGCACTCAGAGCATCGTCTTGATGAGCTTGGAGCACAAGCATGATGCGCGTCAATTTAGGAAATCCCTTCCGAGATTTTCGTACCTTACGCGGTAGTACGGCTTCGTCGGTGGGTGTCGCAGAACAATGCCGTGTGTTGGCGTAATCTCCGGTATAGCGTCGTCGTCATCGACGAGGCGTCTCCTTCCAAGAATGGCCAAAACTACGAAAGTAACTTCGCCTTGACTTCCGCTTGTGGCGTGAAGTTTGAGGGGACTCGGACTTCGATTTTTAATTTGGTTGGTGGGGTTGCGGGAATCTCGGTCCTTTCTAGAGCAGTGCGGCCTCCTATGAGGAGTGACCCGCGATCCCTTCAAAGGACCCAAGCGATCCTTGATAGTTGGTGCGGTGGTGGTGGCGGGTGTTGGCTTCACCCGGATTGAGATCTGAGCGCCTTTGACTTTGGCGCGTCGGTCTTGGATCTTGGCGTTGGATTTACGCTTTGCTATCCCGGTTTAAGTCTTAGAGGCGAGTGTGTGGGCAGCGAGGTTGGGACACCATTAGACTTGGGTCTCCAAACACGGTGAGTGCGTTGGTGGCTTCTTTGCCACCTCCTTCTTCAACTCACGAGCTTGCACAAAGCTTCGTGCTTGAGTGCTGGCGGCTTCGGATGCGCTCTGGCGTGGAGCGGTTCCGTTTGACACGACCCACTCGTTGGTTGGCGGATGGACCGTCGATTCCTTGAGTGAAGCCTCTGCGTAGTCGGATCTTAGATCCGCCGTAGCGGACCCCATCCATGGATTGCATGGCCTTAGCAAGTTTGCGCCATGCTTTGTCGTCGCCTTTGGCGGGCTTCGCTTAGGCGGCGCATCATCGGCGTTCATCTCGAGGCCATCTCGGACTTCGAGCCGGCAGGATTTCGCTACTGCGGCGGCGAGTTGGACTTCGCCGTCACGGGCTCTACATGGAGGCCCCGGGTTCTCCTTCTGGCGGAGATCTTCTTGGAGCGGCGGAGGCTGGAAGCGAGGAGAATACTCCTCGTGCCTGGCGGGTCGAACTTCGAACTTCGACCTCTTCCTCCACGGGATAGGAATCGCGGACTGCGTACGGCGACCTCCGATCGAGGCGGTGGCTCCCATAATTCGCCCGGCTTTTGCGGTAAAAGTTGGGATGATTGTCATTGATTTGAACTTGCTTACGGCTTCTTTGGCCTACAACAAAATTCAAAGAAATGTAAGCCTTTTATTTTAAGGCTTACAATGAAAATCAAAAGATTACAACTTTTATCCTTGTGAACAAACACGAGGATCTACATTATCGAGGTCCCGCTTGCGTGGTTCTTTGCGTGGGGACTTTTGTGTCCGTGGACCACCGCGCAATTCGATCAGTAGGAGCCGGGTTACGGAACTACAGATGTAAAGGGGCGTTTCACGAAGAAGCGAAGCGCTGAGGAATCACACTCACGAAGGAGAGGATCGCTGCGGGGATCGCACTCACGAGAGGATGCGGGCCGGGTGAGATCTACAAGGAGAAATCCGGCGCTATCCACGAGATTAAGGCGAAGCTTAACCTAGAGGGTATCGTAGTTCGACCCGAGTTTTCTTACCCGCTATTTGTGGATCGGCGTCGGCTGGACTTGTGCTCGCCGGTGCTTTCGGAGCGGTGCGTCGGCTCCGTGGATCTCGTCGCGAATTCTTGAAAAATCCCGAGTTTCGAGCCAAATCCTCAAAATCCACACCTCCCGAAAATCCAAGACCCCCAACCAACAAGACCCCCTATTTATACAATAGGAGTCGCCGACGGCTGGCCCTTGGCGACCACCTCGACCAAGTTGGCGAGTGGCTCGGCCATGGTGGCGAGCCTCCTGCAGCGAGCACCTGCAAGTTGGCGGTGGTCGACCATGGTGGCACGGCCTCGACCACTTGGTAGAGCACCTCGAAGTTGGTAGAGGTGGCTCGGCCATTATTAGGCCACCAACCACGGCGGTAGCTTCGACCAAGTTGGCCAGGCTCCGTTCGCCGTTTTCGCCGTTTAGCCGTTTTCGGTCTCTCGGGTTTAGGCCACCCTATTCGACTCTTGGCCTTCTCGGACTTAGGTTCCGTCGTATTTGGTTCGGGACTAACTCTTGGTTTGTTCGGTTCAACGATCTGGGATCGATCGTCGTTTCAAGTCCGGTTTAAGCCGTGCTTGTGGCTATGTGGGTTCGCCGTCGAGTTCGTCTTAACGATTCGGCGTCCGTATCATTCGATGGGTTGTCATTCGCCGACTCCCTGTCACGAGTTGGTTTCGGGGATCTTGTAAGTATTTTTCAACGCCTACAATAGTAGCACACAAAAGACAAAAGCGACCACAATTTTGACATTTTTATCATTGTGTGGCATGTGGTCCAGCTTTGCGAGACTTCCTATGTAGACTGTTGTGTCGAGCATGCCCTTGTCATATATCTTGGACCTGCATCAACCTAGCATATAGACCAAAGCATCTTTAAGGCAAGCAATTATGATAAAATTATGAAAAATATATATATAAAGCATCAAATACATACAATTGCTCCCGATTGAGCTCCAGATTGAGCTTCAGATTGAGATCGACCTCTTCTCCTTGGTATAAGATCACACTACATGGAATCAAACACAATTGTACTCATTTTCAGGTTTGTGTATTTCCGTTTCAAATGAAAATGCCGCTGTCATTTTCAGCTTTGTGTATTTCGGTTTCAAATGAAACTGCCGCTGTCATTTTCAGGTTTGTGTATTTCAGTTTCAAATGAAACTGCTGCTGTCATTTTCAGTTTCAAATGATTTTGGCATTTCGACTTGGATCTTCTTCAACAATGTCACCAAAAATAAGGGTGAAAATGACATATATTTAGTTGGTTGTATTATATCATCCATGTTAAACCAATTAAATTAACTTTCACACTAATTTAGCCTTCAGATATGACATTTTCCATCAAAAGCCTTCTCACCCAATATCTGAACCGTGTTTGTGTCCTAGTTCTTGCATTTACCAATCAAGCTCATAACATATTACAGATAAACATTGTCAATCAACATAAACACACTTTTTTTTCTCCCATGACGTCAGTTTTCTATTTTAACTCATTATCTATATCCTGAGAGCACGCCATTACTGTTTTCAGAACCTAGCATGTTCCTCTTCATGATTAAGATGCATGTAGATAATGTAATTTATGGCTCATTAGACTCTGTATAGTGTGTATTATAACTTCACAATGCCAGTTACAGGTTTCTATTCGGAAGTTTGTTTACATTCATATTTTGTTTATTATAATTTAAAGAACATAGCTCAAATTCAATATAAATGACTGATTAATACTTACAGCTGCTCCTAGTTTCTGTTGTTTGTTTGTATCCCTCCTTGGTGCTTTTTTCCTTGCCGCATCATCAGCTTCTATCCTCTCACCTTTGCATGTCCTCGCATTGTGTCCAACTCTCCCACACTTTCGACATTTTGCTGGCGTGTTCCTCTTACTAAGCTTTGCACCACATTTTCCAATTCTTTGCTCATCGGGCTCTAATCTTCATAATTTCCTCGGTCTTCCTCCCGCCCTCTTATATACATGGGGGTTTAGATCCTTTAACTCTGCTTCAGGCCATTGATCTTCCCCCCTCGTGGCATGTACTATTGGCTCATAACAGGCTATGTAGGCCTCTTTGCTATAGTACTTGTGAACATACTGTTCGGGTTCCTCCCCAGCAAGCATCATGGCAGCTACTGAATGACAACACGGAATCCCTGAAATATCCCATTTTCTGCAGCTACAAGACTTCTCTGCAAGGTTCACAGCATATTGAGCTTCAATGCAATGAGGTCCAGATGAAACTTGGTAATATTGAGTCCCGCACCAAATTGGACACCATTTTGTACTTTCCTATTTCTCTTTGTTTAGCTTTTTTTTGAATCACTGGACAAATTGGTCCCTTGAATGTCAACATCTTTTGCCTATTTTCACTAAACCTCTTCATTGTTGCTATTCTTATCATCTCTAACATTGTGATGATTGGTTTAGACCGTGCTTCAATTATAGTGGAATTGAAGCTCTCTGACATGTTGTTTAACAATACATCACATTTAGAAAATGGGCTAAATGCAGACCTTGACCATGTTCTAGGATCTTTCTTCATCATAACCTCCCAAGCCTTGGAATCTAAAGCCTTCATTTCATCCATTTCTCTCATCCAAGCTCCAGTGTAAGTAGCTCTAGCTGCATTCCATAATTTATCTTTCAACTGCATGCTTGGAAATTGCTTTCTGAAATTGTTGTAGAGATGTCTGACACAGTGACGATGATTGACTTGCACTAGAAAGTTTGTGAAACACTTTTCAAGCCCCTACATTAACAATCATGAATCAAAAATTCAGACAAATATCAATGATATAGTACTGCAGAAAATAACAAATCACTTGCTGAATTTATCAATAAAATATATAATGAAAGAGTCTCCTTCTGACAACAAATTAGCTTGCACTAAATCCCCAAGAACTTTCACCATTTTGTAGTAGACCCCTAGTAACTTTCAAAAAAAGGTGTAGAGACATAGAATTGCACGGCTAATGTCATAAAAAAGAGAATAAACATGCTGCAAACCCATTTGACATGTCCTCAAAGCCAACTTGAAAAAGTGTAGAGACATAGAATTGCATATTTAGTCAATAAATACTACATTCAAAAATATAATGAAAGAGTCCCCTTCTGACAACACATTAGCTTGCACTAAATCCCCAATAACTTTCACCATTTTGTAGTAGACCCCTAGTAACTTTCAAAAAAAAGTGTAGAGACATAGAATTGCACGACTAATGTCATAAAAAAGACAATAAACTTGAACAAGCCCACTAGCCACATTAGCTTGCACGGCTAATGTCATAAAAAAGACAATAAACATGCTGCAAACCCATTTGACATGTCCTCAAAGCCAACTTGAAAAAGTGTAGAGATATAGAATTGCATATTTAGTCAATAAATACTACATTTCAAAAATTCTATAAGCTTGCTGAATGGCATTTATATCAATCACATTACTCAAGTAAGTAACAAAAGTTAGAGTTAAGCATACCTTTTGTTGATCAGATATAAAGGTCCATCCTTTATCTTCAATTGAACCAATATCATCAAGCAAATTTTTTAAAAACCATGACCAACTATCATGACACTCCAACTCAACCACGGCTATTGCAATAACAAATATTCTGTCATTTGGATCCTTAGAAATAGCCGCCAACAGTTGACCTCCATGCACCCCTTTAAGATGACATCCATCGAGACCAATTATTGGTCTACAAGCTGCCATAAAGCCATTCTTCCATGCACTGATAGAATAATAAAGTCTCTCAAATCTTGGAAATAACACCTTGCTTGGACCAATCACATCCAACTCATTTTGCGTAACACACTTGATATAACACGAGCTTCCAATATTGGTTTCTCTAACTTCGAGCAAATATCGGGGCAAGAGTTTGAATTGAGCATCAATAGCCCCTTCAACAATCATTTCTGCCTTCTTCTTGGCTCTATACACTTTTTGTTTTGAAAGATCAAGATTCTATTTTTTCCGTGCCTTTTGCAAAAGATCATTGGCAGTAATCGATGATTGCTTCTTTAGAGTCTTCACCCATTGGGAGGCCAACCAACTATCACTTGCTCTCTTGTTATCATGCACCATAGAGCATGTGTGGTATTGATGATAAGTTTTCACTTGAAAAGCATCGGTATTGTTGTAAGGAGATGCATATATCTTCCACTCACAACCCTTTCCTGTACAAATCATCTTCACCCTCTGCTTGTCATTTTTGTCAAACTTAAGGCTATAGAAATTATGCACAAAATAATCAATAAGAACCTTCTTGAGGAATTGTCTACTTTTAAACAACAAACCAAGTGTAAACTTTATATTCCTAGGATCGTATGGTTCTTTGAATTCAGGATAAGGAGTCGTACCACTAGAATGTTCATCAATTTTATCATCAGTGAATGGTAACTCCTCATCATCAGTATGAGACCTTTCCCAATCATCATCCCATTGTGTATCTTCCCGATCATCATCCCTTAGTGCATCGTCTGTGCTCTGGTCCTCATCCACTTCTTTACCCGCGTGCGATTATCCCTTCAATTTCTTGCCTGCTGCTTTCTCGAAATCCTTGTCATCGGCTTATGCCAAAAGCTGTCATTTCCACTATCCTCACTATCATGAACACCATCGGTGACCCTTCATCACATTACGACCCAACGACATTATCATCCGGGTGCTCAACATAGATTGAGACTATATTCTCATTATGACGAGCAATCATCATCATCTCCATTGCACCAAAATCATCTGTTAGAATCTCTAAGCTCTGTTCAAAATTACTAAAACCAGGCTTTGAGTACCATATAGCACTGAAAGGATTGTTAGACAATAGCTTCTTCACAAAATCTTCAATATCAAAATACCCAGTTCTATCATACTCCACATTATCAAACTTATCAATAGAACCCCCGCTGTATCTCAAATCTGGAGGTGGCGTAAGAAAACCACCATGATGTACTTGAATACTGAAAGTGGAACTCATAGTAAACTTACTGTGCTTGTACCCGACAGATTTCACCGCTCATGCTCGGTGCTCGAATTACTTCAAATGGTCAAGCCGCCGTCGAAATTGGG
Organism: Asparagus setaceus; assembly: GCA_012295165.1. Classification (NCBI taxonomy): domain Eukaryota; kingdom Viridiplantae; phylum Streptophyta; class Magnoliopsida; order Asparagales; family Asparagaceae; genus Asparagus; species Asparagus setaceus. The sequence continues at coordinate 132,010 of WHSE01000019.1, read as the reverse complement.
TAGATGAGGAACATAGGAGCATTGGGTCGAGTTCAAGTTTGAGCTTAGCAATGATTTGGAATGGGAATGGGGAGGAGTTGAGTTGATTTAAGGTTTTTTCTTCAAAGGGGGAAAATTTTTGGGCGGTTTGAGAACGGAAGTGGGCAAAGACAGGCTGTTTTTAGTGGAGCGGGTCGGGTTGGGTGAGAGCGGGTCGGGTTTTTAAGTGTTTTCTTTGTTTCAGTCTAGTCAGAAGTCCAGTCAGCACTCAATATACCTGAAATGACTAAAATGCCCTGCCACGTCATCAAAAGTTAACAGAAATTTTGAAAAAGGACCAAAATTGCTAACGGAGTAAACGTTAGGGACTGGTATTGATGAGTTCAAAACGTTAATGACCCAAATGAAATACGACTATAACATTAAGGACCTCTGTTGAAGTTTTGCCATATGAAAATATAGCAGGATATTTTGAAAGTATAGCGGGATAATATGAAAGTATACCAGGATATTCTAAAAGTATAGCTAGATAATATAAAAGTATAACATGTTAATATGATAGTAAAGCGGGATAATATGAAAGTATAGCAGGATATTCTGAAAGTATAGGGGATAATATGAAAGTATAGCGGGATAATGTGAAAGTATAGCGGGATATTCTGAAAGTATAGCGGGACAATTTGAAAATATAGTGTGATATTATGAAAGTATAACGGGATAATATGAAAGTATAGCAGGATATTCTGAAAGTATAGGGGATAATGTGAAAGTATAGCGGAATAATGTGAAAGTATAGCGGGATAATATGAAAGTATAGCGGGACAATCTAAAAATATAGTGTGATATTATGAAAGTATAGCGGGATAATATGAAAGTATAGTGCGATAATCTGAAAGTATAGCGTACTAATATGAAAGTATAGCGGAATAACATGAAAGTATAGCAGGATAATATGAAAGTATAGCGGGATAATATGAAAGTATAATGTGATATTCTAAATATCCATTACATTACTTTGCATAACATTACTTTGCATTCACCTCCATAAATATCATCACATCTGCAATACATACTCTTCATATCCATGAGCAACATGCATAAAATCAACATTCACGTCATATCCAACTTTATTGTATACACAAAATACAACCAAGACCGCTAAAGAATATTGTCAACAAAAATAATCTACTATACTTTCAAAATATCCGGCAACACTTTCAAAATAACATGTTACACTTTTATTCACCTCAATAAATAACATCGCATACACAATACATACACATCATGTCCATAAGCAACAAGCACAGAACTTGCAATGCAGTGAATAAATACAGTCATGAATTACGCTTCAAAAGTATGCCAAATTTGATGAAAGTCTAACTTCCATATCTTCACTGCAAACACAATAAAACGTAATCCAACGTTAATAGCATATTAAAGAATGTAAAACAAGCTAAGATTGTACTAATATCCTTTTCCATCCCTAGCAATGCATAATTTAAATGTGAAATGATAAATTGAACCTTACTAACTTTGACTTCCTTTCAAACTATTTGAATTTGTGTCTATCAAACATCCAAAATGAATAACGTACAATCCATCGCCATCATGAAACCAGTTCCATCTCGTCAACCGCCTTCTCGATAACCCCTTGCACTACGAGCTTCATTGTCGCCACCTCCAACTACAAATAAAATATTAAAATAGGAATTTCATCAAACAGATCCCAAGCATAAAACTAAATCAAGCTAATCAAGAAAATAAACAAACCAAAAAAAACCCCAAATGGCCATTTCACCAAGCAAGTAACAAGCATGAAACTAAATCAAGCTAATAAAAAAAAGAAAAGAAAAGAAAAGAAAAAAAAACCAGTTTGAGCATTTCATCAAACACATAGCGGGCATGAAACCAAACAAAGCTAGTCAAATATTAAGCAAGCCAACAAATAATCCCAAATGAGCATTTCCATCAAACACATAATGGGCATGAAACTAAATCAGGCTATAAAGCCATTAGTTTGTTACCAGAATGATCATGTCCTAGAAAACTAAGGTGACATGCTCCCCTTCCCCCCCCTTCAGCGGTGCTGGTACTAAGATGGGTCCTACTTGTCAGGCTCCGAGGAGAGAGAGGGGAAGCTCATGGGTGAAGAGTCTGCGATGGAAGAGAAGTTTGAAGAGGGCAAAGAGCGGATCTTGAAGGAGGAGGTGTAAGATCTTTAATAAGACTTGATTACCTCAAAGAGATTGATAAAAACTAAAGCGGAATTATACCTGAATCCATGATTTAGATCTAGAGTGGATTGATGGATCTTCTAATCTTAGGGCTTCTTCTCTTCCTTAGATCTCTTTTTAGATGGGGGTAAAAGAGATGAGAATTCTTGTGTTAACCCTAGATTAGGGACCATAACCCTATATATATAGGTGTTGCACTTTTACAATTTGGCCCCTCATCAAATTGTAATTACAACTGTATCGCACATTTAGCCCATGACAATATATAAATACCGATAACCCAACTTAATTGATCACTTTAGTGGGTTTCCTTAAGTGATAGATTTACACATTAATTTAACATATGTGCCCACAAATAGATTTAATTAGATTTAAATCTAACAGGAGGGTCTTGATAGAGGAAGAGAGATTGGGTCTTAGAGATGGAGGAGGAGGAGGAGGAGAGAGAAAGGAAGCAAGGAGAAGAGGGAGAAGATGAAAAGGAGTAAGTTAATAGAGAGGACTAAGGCAAGGGATAATTTAGGGTTTATAATTTATTTTTGTGTACATTGTATACATATTGGATGTATTCGTGCTTTTTGGGTTTAAAGGCAAATACACATAGCTCTATGGGTATATAAGTACATTTGAAACTAGTTGGGTCTATAAATAAATCAAGGTAAAGCATTGGGCCCAAAGACAAAAACCCCTTTTTTGAATTGTAGAAAATACAAAAATTGCAACAAAAGAAAGTGTCTCATCATTGATCTGCTAAATATTCAATGATGGGCTAAGAAAATGATCACATTGAGCACATACACATAGGTTAGGTGGAAATAGTAAAATTGATACTTTAAAAGGGAAATTGAGATTTCACCAATACTTTAATAAGAAAGACCTGATTATTTTGTTAAAGATAATACTGAATGAGAGAAAATGCTTGAAGATTCTCTTTTTATGCATCTTTGAATTACTTTATACAATTAACATTAAGCAACTTTATAAGATTAATAATCATTTTAATAGCGTTAGAATCAAGTTACTTAGTTGTGCTCATAGTTGAAAAAAACCCGTTACATAACCCGTTATAACCCATTTTATAACTTAATGGTGCCCTCTTGTTATGTAACACACCCATTTAACGCTGAAACCATTTAACCTAGAAAAAAACACGTTATATTGCGTTAAATGTGCGTTACGTTATATAACCGGTTAACATGAGTTTTTAGGTTAAATTGCATCTCTAATTAGGACGCGTGAATGCATCTCCACCATCCAAATTATTTAAACCCTACTCTTTTAGTCATGATCGCCCTATTCTCTTTCTGTGAATATGCGATCTCTTCGCCTCCTCCAACCCAAACCTTAACTTCTTGCCTCCTCTAAAACTCCATCGGCTATCCGCGCGTGGCTTCTGAGACTCCGGTGAGATAAATTTTTTATTTTTCAGTTATGTATTGGTCATCTCATATTATATCATTTAAATAAATAGTGATTTTAAAATTATCTCCCAAATTCTAATATTTTCTATTGCCAATTTACCTAAATCATATCAAACTTATTGCTCCATTATTTTACCATTCAACATAATTTTTAAGATCTACCATAGAATTAGAGTACAAGAATTAATTAGTGGGTTAATTGTGTTGGTGAGATAATTACTTTCAGTTATTTCTTGATTTTGATTAGGTTTTAGTTTTCAGCCACTAATACTAAATTTTGTGAAATTAAGTTTGTACACAATCAGTATATAATTTCTTACTATTGTTACATAGTCATGTTTAGTTTGGTTGATTTAGCGAACTTGATTAGGAATTAGAATATTTTTGTAAATTAAGAACTTGAGAGTTGAAAGTATTTGGTTTATTTTAGACTTAGTTTTATTGCCTTAAACTTGACGACGTTAACGTATTTGATCATTTGATGATGCTTTTTGGGATGGTTGTTAGTCAAATATGACTAACGTTTGTTAAGAATTGGTGATACTATATTTTTATATTTGATAATTGTGTTGTTATGTTTGAAAAGTTTGATGATTCTAAGTATTAAAGTTATTATGAATTGTTAGTATTTATAAAATATCTAAATAATTAATAAATAATATAACCTACGTTATGTGTTACGTTTTTTTGCGTTTTTTTTCCTTAACCCTTAACAGGAGGTCAAGGTTACATAACCTATTTTCGTTATTTTCAACATCGGTTGTGCTATATATGTGAAACCTGAAAAATGCAACCTTTTGGCTTCTGAAAGAAAAAGATCAATGTACTTAGCTCAAGTTCATATTGTTAATTTTCTCCGATGTTGACCTCTTAAAATTTAGCAATCAACTCGAAACTTGTATTGTCTACACGCATTTGAAGGGAAGCTTTTTGACATGAAAAGAATTTGAGAACTCTAAGGAATTGATTCAGATTTTTTTTAAAAAAAGTGTATAATTGTGTTTCTTGGTTTATACTTTTTTAAAGTTGGTATTAGTTCCCATTGTAGCTACCGTCGAAAGAGCATTCTCCATGACCATCAAGTGAATGTGATGTTTTGATTACATACATTGAGAATGTGTTTAAGTATCAGCACCGAGGCAATCACCAAACAATTTGAAGCGATGAAAACTTGTGGATATCAGTTGGATGATTAGATTTTCTTTAGAATATATAAACATGGGCATTAAAGTTTGGTTTAGGTATATTTATTCTAATAGAAATGCACTTTTAGGAATGAATATATTTCAATTTTAAAAATGTTATGACAAACCCCAGGGTAAACTAATATCAATCACACAAAAGCATGAAAAATATCGAGAATACACGAACACAAAGATATACGTGGTTTGGCTTGTAGCCTACGTCCACGGGCGAAGGAGGAGAATAACTTTACTAATTGTGAGGAATACAATATGGAGATCTCTCAATCACTCAATCCTAAATCACACCCCAAAAGCCTAATACAATCTCTCTCAAATAAAGTAACAAAAGAGAAAAATATCAAATAGGCTTCACAAGAGAACTCTCTCTTCTTGATTGATGCTTTGGAGATTGATGAATCAATTGGCTTGAAAGACTGTTCATATATAGCTTTAAGACCCCAACTCCTTGTTGTCTAAGGAATAGGAGTTCTAATAGGAACATAAGTCCACATGTTCTAAAGCCCAACAAGAGTCCAAGTAAGAATAAACCTCTAATATGATTGGCTCCAAGTCAAAAAGAAACTCCCAAAGCAATATAGATTTGAGTATTTGAGGGAACCTATAACAAAAAAATATGCATAACTTCTATATTCTTTTCACGTTTGGTGATTGGATAATGATTGTATAATGAGAGGTGAGCATGAGCATCCTTATGCTTTCCATTTTCTGCAATTATTTAAGCAAGTAGACGGAAAAGTGAATGATAACTTAACATCATAGTATTCATGAACTGTATTTGAAAAAGATAGCCGCCCGAACTCTTGTGTGTGCCTAGGGTTAGAAATTTCCAAGGAGAGGAGATCAAGACCTAGACTTGCGGGAGGTTGCGATTGAGATCCAAAGTTTTCAGATCGGATCTACAACAACAAACCATCCTTTGGATCAAGCTTGGCCTTGATCGAAGAAATGCGAGTTAAGCTTGGCGATCTCGTTCACTCGATTGATTAGTTCCTTGGCGAATTAATCTCCGTGACGTTAGATCTCGAGATCGATCGATCTAAGAATTCCCACGTAAACAAGGAGGATTTTAGATCTAGATCCGAATCGGATCTCGTTGATCAACACTTGGGAAAGGAATGTGCGTGGTCCACGAAATACATCCCGACGAGCAAAGAATCCCATAGCGAGGATCCGATAGCGGATCCCGCGTTTGTTCTAAGGAGGAAAGTTGTTGTATTTACCATTTTTCATTGTAAAAGCCTTATAAAAGGCGATTTTTATTTGAAACTCATTTGTAATCCCATCAAGGTAGAATGATTTCACCAATGAAAAAGTGACATTTCGAAACAGTGGTCGATCAAGATTAACAGGGCCTCCACCGCGCCCTATACTTTCGAAGGGTCGGAAATCTGGTTTCGGCCAAGGTGTAAGGGAGGCGGTGGAGGCGGATGATGGAAGCGATCCTCAAACTCGTCATCGAAATTATGATAGTAGGCTCGGGCTTCGCGGGTTTCTTCATGCAGTGTTAGCCTACATTGCGGTTCGCTTCCTCGGTGGAAAAGGCCTTCTCGGATGACCTTGAGAATCGAGACTTGACATTGGGAGCCTTGAAGTAGACGAATAATCATGGAGCATCCGCCTACCACAAGAGAATAAAGGGTTAACGAATCAT
>WHSE01000019.1:0-125420 GCA_012295165.1 Asparagus setaceus | reverse complement strand
GGCGAACCATGAAGTTAAGCTCGGCCATGGCAAACTAGTTAGAATTTCGACCATGGTGGTGAGCCCTCGGCCACTTGGCGAGTCGCCGTTTGTCCTTTTGTTTAGCCCGTTTAGCCGTTTTGCCATTTTCTACCGGTCTCGGGCTTAGGTCACGCCTATTGACTCTTGGTCTTCCCAGAACTTAGATTCGATCGTATTTGGTTAGGGACTAACTCTTGGTTTGTTCGGTTTTACGGTTCCCAATCGATTGTCTATTCAAGTCGGTTTAAACGGGTGCTTGTGGCAATGGTTACCGTCGGGTTACGTGTCTCGGCGTCCGTATTATCGATGGGTTGTCATTCGCCCGACTTCGATCCGCGAGTTGGTTTGGGGATTTTGTAAGTATTTTTCAGCGCTTCGGTTTCAGCCGTGAAGCGAGAGCCTTCATCGTAGTTCGAACCGGGTTTCCGCTGGATCGAAATTGCGGTGGTCCACGGACGATTCAAGTCCGACGCAGGGCAAAGAACCCACTGGCGAGGATCCCGAATAATAGAGATCCGGCGTTTGTTCATTAAAGGAAAAAGTTGTAATTTTCGTTTTCATTATGCGCTGAAATAAGAAAGGCATTTTTCTTTTGTTTGAATTTTGTTGTAGGCCCGAAGGCGTAAGCGAATTCAACAACAATGAATAACAAACCGACTTTACCGTGAACGTGGCGACCGATGGAAACCACGGCCTCGGATCGGAGGTCATCGTGCGTAACCCAGTTCTTATCCGTGGAGGAAGAGGTCGAGTTCGAGTTGACGAGAAAAGTTCGAGTATCGTCCTCGTCCTCCACATCGAGTTCTCCCGGCACTCAAAGAAGCTCTCCGCCGCAAAGGAGAACCCGATGGAGCCTCGATGTAGAGCCCGGGCCGGCCGAGTCCAACCCGCTACCCGCGGTGGCGAAAAATCCCCTCGGCGCCCGAAGAAGAAAATAGTAAATGCGACCAAAACCTAAGAGAGAATTAGGTCAAAGAAAGTTATCACAGTTCATTCTTTTTATAGAGATTTAAATGGTTGTGATTGGAAAAAGAGAGGATATGGTGATGCATGTCACCGTTAGATTGATTTGAAGTAAGGCGGTTCATGTTTAGACCTTCAGTCTTTGTTCCCAAAAAGGGGAAGGTGCATTTGTCAGATACATGTTTCGCGAAATATTATTTCTTTGGCTAACGGTTTTATAACAATGGGAGCCCATTTATATCAAGAGGGACTTGGGCCCCCAAGCTGGGCCTTCCTCGAGCTCTTTTAGCAGGGGTTCTACTCTCGACTCCTCCACTAGGGGAGAAGGGGAGATTGTAGTCATTTTGTCCTCACTGCTCACACGTTGGTCACGTAGCAGGATGAGGGTGGTGATGTGGCACTCATAAATATTTTTAGGGTATAATATTACCTTTCTGCTGAACATCTGCATACATAAGAGAGAATCCAAATCCATATATCTCATGTTTCTCGTTGCAATCATATATATGTTTACAATCATAAGGTAGAAAATATACGATAATAAAGTACCAAATTTGTAATTTCTACATCGATATAAGATAGTGGTAATCCAACTAGTTATCTTTTTGCTTAATGATTCTTCAACCACACGTTTCTCTGCTCATACTTCATCCAAACTTAGCTTAGCAATCCTTGGGTCTTCATCTCGCTTCTGGCAGCGTTCATCCTCTTGCTATTGACTATACTCCAGATAGTTATCCTAGTCAAACTTCCTAATTAGAATAGGATTCAAACATCTTGTCATGATGAAACCCAATCTTCTAATCATGATAGACCTCCAATACTATATAATTCTCATAAACATATACAAAGAATCAAATGCACAATCCCAACATTTCATGCTTGAACCATTAGTTGCTTACTTGTCTTTTAACACCCTCACATAGAAGATGTGAAGGCTCTCGAGAATCAAGACTTGTTGTAGTAAGGCATGATTGTGTACGCTGTCGAGAGTATAGTAAGTACCAAGAGGATGAATGCTGCCATAAATGAGATGAATACCCAAGGATTGCTAAGGTGATTTTGGATGAATGTGGCACGCCACTTATGCCACCTCTTGTCGCAGTACTCTTCCAAGTTTTTATTCACATTAATCTCATCACTATTGGTTGTGTCCAAGACCGCCAGTCCCTTAGAGAGGCGATTGAAGAGGGAAGCGATTTCGCCATAGCCTCCTGTTGAGCAGGTGATTATCCCTTTCTCCCTGAGTAGTGCGACGTCTTTGTTCGAGTCGATGATATTATCCATAAACAAGACAAAGTGAGTTACTGTGTTGTCCGTATCTTTGTGTAAGTTCTCGTAGGCAGTGAAATTGAGGAGCTGTGCCTCGGTGTTACTGTGACAGTATAGAGCAGGGAGCTTGAGGACTCCATTTGTGAAGCTAATGTCGTCGCAGCAGTCGGTTTCGCTTCGCTCGAAGCTCACCCCTGCTTGGAAGAGCTCCATGGCGGGGCGTACAGTCCAGTCATCATCATAGAAGTAGCTTCCAGAACCGGTGCTAGACTTCCTTGCAAAGTCGAGCAAGTGTTGGCCCATTCCTCTAATGGTTTGGTGTCTTGCTGGGTCGTAGTCAAACTTCTTCAAGAACGCAGCGGTATCCTCAACCTGTTGAGGATCAGTCATCTATTAGCTCTAAACGTAAAGTAATTAGTAAAGGACCACGGAAGCAGCAGCGTGTTGAAGGAGCCCGTGTGGAGGAACAAACATGAATTTTAATTGGATTTCAACAATTAAGTTCATCGATAAATTGGGTTTTGAATCTCTGATACTTAAAAACGATGGAGACGAATTGCAGGTAAAGCCTCGGGTGGATTTAATTTGTTAATTTTACACATGGATTTTATCAAATTGGTGGTCAGTGATTTTGAGAAATTGGGTTTGGTAGTGGAAAGCTTAGATGATCGCCAGAATTTAACAGTGAGCCTGCAGCTCTCATCGATGCGGGAGGAGATTGGGAGGTCGAAAAGGCTTATCTTGTGATCAAAGAGGCTAAAGAACTTGAAGGCTAGGGATTTTCATGCTTGATCTTCTTGTTGCTGTCTGGAAAGGATCCAAGGATGTTTTCATTGCTCGGAATTGTTCTAAAAGAAAAACACTTCAAAAATAAAAAGGGTTAGGGATTAGGAATCAGAATCAATCAATGTTTTCTTTAAAAAGATCATGAATTGAAATGAGATTTCAATTTTACACCTTCAAAAAGAGAAATCAGAAGAGCGGGATGACCATTGTGGGACTTTTTATATATAAGACCTTTTCTTTTCAAAATTTAAATAACTAACTAAATCATCCCTAGATCTCCATTAACAGCTCCACTATATATTCAGCGAAGCGAATAGGAGGACACGTGGTGACAACGCAAGAAATTTCCAACGGTGTCAGCTCACCTCCGTTTTCATATATATATATATATATATATATATATATATATATATATATATATATATATATATATAATGAAGTTGAAGGAAAATCTATCTTGAAAATTGCCAAAATGATGAGGAGGAAATACCCTCAAGATTCTGAAGCTGCTATTCAGCAGCGTTGTCTCGAATATATGAAACGTCAGTTTTTCGAGATATTCGATACTGGAGACTCAAAGTCTACCAAAAGCCTTGAGTCCAATGAAGATACGATTCTTCCAGACGCTCAAGATCCAGACGATAATATCGATACCATGTGGGAAGCCGCCATGGGGATACTCGGAAATTTGGATAATATCCCTGCCAACTCAAAAGGCAAGGAGAAAGCAGAGCCATGATTGGCTAACTTAATTTCTTGCTGTCTATGATGTTTGTCAATTAAAAGTAGAAAATAAAAGTTAGATAGATTCATTCCTCTACTTTGATTAAGAAGTTATGTTGCTGGTTGTGGAACGTCACCCAAGTCGCGCCGTGTAAAGCCCGTGATTGGCCGGAAAGGCTGTAAGGGTTGTGTAAGTCGTTGACAGACGTGCAACTATTCACGTAATTTGTTAAGTAAAGTAAAGGAATGAAAAATCTAAGCTTTATCTCCTACTTCTTAATTTGGTAAACGTAATCGCATATCGAGAAATCATGACAATGACTCATCCAAGCTTACGTTATACGGAAAAAGGGTTAAAATGCCCATTAGCGAAATTTCTGCGAAATTGAATCATTGAACAAATGGTCTATACCAAAGATCCCTAATAGGGACATTTATCGATCGGGTTTGGGATTATAAATCCATTATTGCCATAAAACCCTAGAACGCATCAAGCATCGTTGATAATACGTAATGCACGATAAAATTATTAAGTCTAAAAGACATTGAACCATATATGGAAAAGTATAAATACATCCATATAGGCCTAATACAGGTCGCCTTTAAACCATTGACATTACAAGGGCTAAATACTTCTATGTTAAGCGGTTCACGATGGACGCTGTTTAAATTGGACTCAATCCCTAATAGGGATAATGGAAACGAGCCTATGTAATGGCCCAAGATACTTTAATGTATACCCAAATCTAAGTCCTGCCCCAATGCACTCCAAACATTTTGGAAGCAAGAATCGAATATCGAACTCATGGATATGATTTTCACCGAAGTCAAACTATTATGTAATATATCGATCCATTACAAAGCTTTGGCTACTTTAGCCCCTAAGGCTAAAAATCATCTGGCCGTAAAAGCAGTTTTAATAGAAATAAATTTATTATCTTCCAACATTGCTACTAATAGACAATTAAATTGGAATGAAGTAAATTTTCCGAAGTCGGGTAATACCCCAAGCAATTTTACCAAAACCTATAATAAATAGTGAGGTAGATCAAATCATAGAAACTAATGACGGAGAAGTTGAAATATTATTCAACCCATTAAGGACAATTAAATTGTCCCAATCGAGAATTCTTCTTCGAGAAGATCGCCTCTAAGGTCGATTCTTATAGAATTTCAAGTCGAGGAATAAATATATCCTCTAATAATATTCCCCATGCACAATATAAAGAGGAAGACAAATCTTCCCCTACAAGATCCGAAGTAAGCTTTAGACTTTAATGGATTTGTCTAAAGGAAGTAATTTAAGAAAATTTTTAAATGAAGAATTCCAAAAGGAGCATAACTCCAAATTTAGAAAATGGTTTTTTAAAACCTTTTCGAAAAAAGACCAGTCATACTGGAGAGATGAATACTATAAAGACCGAGAAAGGAAACAGAATTTAGAATATTTTGTTCCGTGGTTTTTAAAGAATTATATTCCTCAAAGAGAATTACAAATTGGAGTACTAGAAGAATATTATAAGCAATGGAAAACTAGTACTAATGCGATTGTAAGGTCGGTTTATCCACCTACAGACCCCTTAAAGTTATCTGGAGTTTCTACTCATAATTTAGAAACTAACGCTTTTATAAAGCCCAACAGTTCTAACAATGAAACTCTCAAAGAGATAAATGATATTATCAAACGTAATAATTATACTAATGTTCATCTTCAAATTGTGGGACAACAACTTATTCGTATTGAAGATGCAAATGGGAAATTAACAAAGAAAATTAAGTGAAGATATTCCTTCATTAGAAAAGCGTAAACTACCACTCAATTATATTGAGCAGCTACAATTAAACCTCCAATAGAGGTTTCGGGTTTAAAAGAGACCACGAAATTACAGAGAGATAGTTGAAGTTATAACGAAAAAAATGAAAGAAGCTAAGCTTCTGACTTTACAGTCACCTTCAACCCCCCAAATTGAAAGTTCTTCTAATATAGAAGAAGAAGAAGAAGTAAATTCTTCAGAAGGAGATCTATCTCCTAACCAGCTTTTAGCCATAAAAGATCAATTTGTTAATAAAATAAAAAATCCGGCTAAAAGACTAGAGAGGTACTATTATAAAAGACCTACTCCAGCCGATATATTATTTAAAGAAAATGATACGTATTTACAAGCTGATTATAACGGTAGAAATATCTACGAATGGAATATAGATGGGTTATCAGATACCCAAATAAATTCTACCATACATCGTATGCTTATGTACGGTACGGTATGTAGACAGAACGGTAATACCGATAAAATGATAGCAAGTTATATTACTTGTGGATTTACTGGCATCCTTAAAGGATGGTGGGATAATTATTTATCCCCAGAAGCTAGAGGAGAAATCCTTAATGCTACTAAAACTGAGAATAATATACAACGAGAAGATGCAGTTTATACTCTCATGTTAACAATAGTGCATCATTTTACTAGAGCATATCTCGATGAAGGAGAAAGAATAAGGACCTTATTATAAAATTTTAGATGTCCTTCTTTAACCCATTTTAGATGGTATAAAGACACTTATTTAAATAGAGTAATGTCTCTTCAGATGCTAATAGCAATCCTTTGGAAAGCCAAATTCATTGATGGCTTACCTAATCTCTTCTTGAGAAAGAGTAAGGAATAAAATTCGAAGTGAATACGGGGGATATATACCCTATGATACTTTTGGATACGGCTATTTAATAAATGCCTGTATCAAAGAGGGTTTAGCTCTCTGTAATGATTTAAAATTAAAAAATCAATTGAAGTCTCAAAGACTTACTAAAAGAAAAGAATTAGGAGAATTCTGTGATAATTTGCTATGATCACCTTATAAGGCGATAAAGAAAAGAAAAGAAAAGATATCAAAAGGACTTTTAAAAAGCCTTTTAAAAAGAAGAAGAAATTCTTCAAGAAAGATAAAGATGAAAAAAGAGAAAAAAAAGGAAAAAAGGTGAAAAAACATCTTGATGAAATTAAATGTTTCAAATGTGGGCGAATAGGCCACTATGCAAATAAATGTTATACAAAAGGAAATTAAATGAAATGCATCGGTCTTAAAGAACTTTATACAAAGTTTTGATCAACGGTGATCTTGAATCGGAAGAAATATCTTGACTCATCTTATGAGTCTTATGGGTCTTCGATCAAGAAGAAACAAAAATTGTGCTTGTCCAATACAAGATTCGACTATTGGAAAGCTATAGTCCAAATGAATGGATTATCAATAAATGTAATAACAGAAAAACAAGAGTTTATTGACAAAATATTGACTAAGACATAGCTCCTAATTAAAAACTAAGGTGATTGAAGCTTTACTTTTACCAAAGAAAGTAAAGAAAACCAAACATTGATAATGTTTATAAAATGTCGAGGTTATGAATAGAAGACAACATAATGCTTCTACCTCTCAACCGTTATCTTTATCCTTTTAAATAAAGAGATTAAAGGTTTAAAAGAAGAAGTAAAACTTCTAAAGAAAGAAAATAAGTATATTCTTTCTAAAATAAATTCGAAGAAGATGAAAGATCATTATATTCAAGAAGCGTAGTAATAACTTTCTTCAACTTGCAAAGAAGTGACTGCAGAAATGGTATATTAAAATCACCTTAGCCATTCTTTGAACAAATTTTATCCCGGATGTTATAGCTCGGTAGATAGTGGTCTGGAACCTAAAGCTGTATCAACGAAGGAATCGTTCCTTCTAAATATTTTGAAAAAACCACACAAACCCTTAGCGGAGCAAGTGGTCACAAATTAGAGGTTAAATATAAACTACCTCAAGCACATATTTGTGTTAATGGAATTTGTATCCCTATTCCTTGTATTTTGGTCAAAACCTTATCACAACAAGTTATACTTGGAATCCCATTTTTACATTCTGTTATGCCAATCTTAAAGATTGACACGAAAGGCTTTCAAGCCACTTATAAAAATAAGGAAATTAGTTTTGAGTTTATAACTGATCCCCAAACGAGGAGGTTAAATGAGATAAAACAGATCCTTCTCAAAGAACAACAAATTAATTTTCTTAAAGAAGAAGTGTCCTTTGTTCAAATAAAAGAACAAATCCGAAACAATCAAGAGTTGATAACTCAAATTGAAAATAAATTTAAACTCACTGTATGCAGTGATTTACCCATAGCCTTTTGGGATAGAAAGAAGCATATTGTTTCTCTTCCATATATAGATGGATTTGATGAAAAAACTATTCCGACAAAGGCTAGACCTTGTCAAATGAATAAAGAATATTTAGAATATTGCAAGAAAGAAATAAATTCTCTTATAGAGAAAAAGCTTATAGTCAACTCATATTCTCCTTGGAGTTGTACAGCTTTCTATGTCAATAATCATGTCAACAAGAAAGAGGACTACCTCGATTAGTAATAAACTATAAGCCATTAAATAATGCTTAAATGGATAAGATATCCAATTCCTAATAAGAGACTTATTGAATCGCATTAATAATGCGAAAATATTCTCTAAATTTGATTTAAAATCCGGATATTATCAAATTCAAATAAAAGCAGAAGATAGATATAAGACTGCTTTTATAGTGCCTTTGGCCATTATGAGTGGAATGTTATGCCTTTTGGCTTAAAAACGCCCTTCAATTTCGAACATTATGAATAATATTCTCATACCTTATACCTGATTTCACATTATCTTATATAGATGATGTTTTGGTATTTTCAAATACCTTTGAACAAAGATGTTAAACATCTAGAGATTTTCGTAAATCTTATCATCAAAAATGGGCTAGCTATATCCGCTCCTAAAATGAAATTATTTCAAACCAGTTAGATTCTTGGGGCATAATATTGATCAAGGAACTATAATTCCTATTGACAGAAGTATAGAATTTGCATCCAAATTTCCAGATGAAATTACTGATTATAAGCAGTTACAGAGGTTTTTAGGATCTCAATTACGAGTGCATTATTATAAAAATCTAGCTCAAGACACGCCTATTTTATACAATAGACTAAAAGAATCCTAACTTGGACTCCAACATACTCAGTGCTTAAACGAATCAAGGAGCAAGTAAAATGTCTCCCTTGTACTAATTTAGCTAATAGCACATGGTTCAAAACCATAGAAACGGATGCCTCTAATATTGGTTATGGAGGAATTCTTAAACAAGTGAATCCTGATACTAATAAAAGCGTTGATCCGTTATACTTAGGCAAGTGGAATAATGCTCAACTAAATTATTCCACCATTAAAAAAGAAATGCTTGCTATTATTAAATGTTTAGCTAAATTTGAGATGATATTCTCAACCAAGAATTCTTGCTTAGAGTTGATTGTAGCTCGCTAAAAGTGTTATTGAAAAAGATGTTAAAAATCTTGTGTCAAAGCAAATCTTTGCTCACGGGTGTCGAATTGGCTATGTATCAATTTCGTGTTACACATATTCGGAATTTCTAATTCTCACTGACTTCTCACTCGTGGAATTTACTGTGGTTCCCATGAGATCCAAGAACCTCCTTTTGGAGGAGGGAGAGGAGTAGCACAGCAGCCTCCATTCTCCAAATCATTCCCAAAGGAGTCATACTCCTGGCAATACAAATTCATGGCGTACAATTACCAAAAAGGGTAATCAAAGCAGCCCTTCGCAAGCCTTTTATAAAGGCATAAATGACATGATAAGTCAAGAAAATAACCCAGAACCATTCACTAATATAGTGAGAAAGGATGTTGAATGGACTACAAAGAAAAAGACTGATATAGTCTTATATCTTGAAAAAGAAGATATATCTTCAATGAATGAACCTGAAAGGTTGAGACAGAAATACTTAGATTCTGTCTACTATCCTACCCTCTCTTTAAAATCGAGGGCTTGGCTGAAAACAATAGTCATACAAAAGGGAATGGAAATAACCCATTTCTGGAGCAATGAAAATCATTCAGTTCCTCCTAATTTCAGCAAATGCATAATACAAGAGGTTATACTTCCTCGAAATTGGGCAATTACTCCCAATCAGGAATTACCATTGGTTAAAGCCGCACAAAGAAGAAGTATATTACTTCAATTATTGGGATTATAAAGAGGCATTTTATAAAATGTTTTTATACCAAAATCCCAAGAACAAACATACATGGCTTATAAAGCTGTGTCCCGAAGCCATTTATAAAGGTCTACCCACTTGGTTCTTCGACAGGGCTTCATGGTAATGGATTTGGTTATTTTACCAAAAGCAATCCAAGAATTATATTCTCCTTGGTCGGAAAATCATCCACCATTTCTAAACTCCATGCGTAAGAAATTGTAGACGGTCTATGCATGATCTATTTCTTCACAAACAGAGATCCCATGGATCTGGACTTGGTCCCTAGAAGCAGACTGGACAGAGGGTCATTTACCCTATTTAAAAAGACAATATCAATGTAGATGGTGGTCTGGAATTGTTATAGAAGACAAAGTTAAACAGATCACTGAAATAATCAAGAGAAATACTAAAACTCTTGAATCGGCAATTGTTAATGAAGTTCAGAAGGAAAATCCTATGCTGAAAATTGCCAAAATGATGAGGAGGAAATACCCTCAAGATTCAGAAGCTGCTATTCAGCAGCGTTGTCTCGAATATATGAAACGTCAGTTTTTCGAGATATTCGATACTGGAGACTCAAAGTCTACCAAAAGCCTTGAGTCCAATGAAGATACGATTCTTCCAGACGCTCAAGATCCAGACGATAATATCGATACCATGTGGGAAGCCGCCATGGGGATACTCGAAATTTGGATAATATCCCCGCCAACTCAAAAGGCAGGAGAAAGGAGTCAGACGCCTCTATCTTTTGCATGATCACCCACGAAGGAATCTCTTGAAAAGAACCCTCCTTTTTACGGCACTACGAGAGCGGCAAGTCGTTGTCAAACAACGATAATCAAGCATATAATTGAGTTTATCGCGGCTAAATGTCACTTTCAATGCACGAAGATGCTTTTATAATTAAGTTCTTGTGCTAAAGTCGCTTCAATGCACAAGAAGATGCTTTATGTTTTATAAACGTAAAGTTATGTCGTTGTCAAAGCATAGTAAAGATGCTTTGAGAGTCTATAAAAATGGAAGAGAGTCTCAGAAGAGGGTAAGCTTGTACAAACGCTTGAGAAAATAAAATCGAGAGCTAAGAGTGGAAGAATATATATATATATATATATATATATATATATATATATATATATATATATATATATATATATATATATATATAGTAGTGCCTTATGAACTTAAGTTCATAATGACATTGAAAACCAACTTTCTAACCACTCATCTTGCTTTGGGATCCGTGAAAGATATAAAGGCCACTTTGAGATTTGTGCATCACAAATCTCAAGGCAAGATGAGTGGATAAAAAGTTGGTGCATCACTATTCATATGAACTTAAGTTCATAGGAGCCTTGCTCTCTCTCTCTCTCTCTCTCTCTATATATATATATATATATATATATATATATATATATATATATATATATATATATATATATATATATATATATATATATATATCTATATTTATGTCATAGGGGATTCTCATATACAATAATGTGCACAATCTCCACCAAGTATAGTTATGATGCATTCTCTCTCCTACTTTATTTATTTGGTGGAGATTATACACATCCTCAGATATGAGGGAATCCCTCATATGACATATGATACTCATTATTCTCATATATATATATATATATATATATATATATATATATATATATATATATATATATATATATGGACACACACAGGTGAGATGCACGTGTGTTGCACGTGATTAAATATCTTGATTATTTATTTTGAGTTTATTTATTTACTATCGGATTGCATAATAATTTAATATATATTAAAACTTTATTGGATGTCTCTTAGTATAACCTCGTTGGTTTTAGTCTCTTACCTTCCCGTGAAATAGTAAAATTTAGAGTTTTAAAATATAACATTATAAACAAGAACAATCCGCCTAGTAAACTTGTTAGTTTACTTGTTTTATGTTCTGAATTTATTTTGTGAAAAGAATATGAGAAAAAGTGACTCAAAGGAAAATAAGGATTTATAATTAAGCATTTAGAAGAGGTTTGAGTGTCTACGATGGTAGTACTAAATTAAAAGTAAAATTAGTGGAAATCAGAAGTGAATCCATGTGCACCACGATGGATAGGTCGCTTGATCGATTCGTTGTTATTGACTTCGAGGTCGAGAATGTGTAGAATTTGCAGTTGATGAAGGGATATTTTAGTGTCATTAATTTGACTGATCCAATATTTTTAGCGTTACATATAATTGATACACTTATATTAAATATTTATAATAATTACCAAGATGAAATTATAATAATTACCAAGATGAAATTTACTCATTTTAATAATATCTCTCAATTGTTTAGAGAAATGTACTCCAGTAGCTTAATCATTAATCAATCCTATAATTATACATCATATATAAATTTTTAAATTCAAAAAATGAATAATTATTTCTCTTAACTTCCTAATCATTTGAAAACTATTCATTTATACCATTTTAAGGATTTTCTGATTGAAAACAATATTGATGGAAATAGGGTTAAATACTAATGTGTTTATTAAACTCTACATTTTAGCTTAAAACAAATTTTGTGGAATTTATGAGACTACCAAAATTTTATAAACAATGTTCTTTATTTTGTGGACTTAAAAATAATATTTTTAGATCTTTGTCCTCTTCTAAAATTTTCCAAAAATTACCCTTTCTTATAATTTTTTATTAAAACCTTAGACTAAAGCTTACAATTATTTTTTTACCAAAACCGTAATTTTTATGAAAATATTTTTGGACGTAAAGTTATTTCTTTTACAGTCTGCAGATAGAATGATTATTTTGAACTTACGCCTCGCTTGCTACGAGAATGGAGTCAAGTGAGAATGGAAAGAAATTGGGAATGGAATGGAATAGATGTGGGAATGGAATGCTAATTCTCATTCTCATGTTTGGGCACGCTTAGAGAATGAAACGGAATGACAATATTATTCTCATTTCTATATTTGGTATCATTTATTCACAAGTGAGAATAAAATTTAGTTTTCTAATAATGCCCATGTCCAAAATTAATATAAACTATAGTATCTATAGTTTAAAATTTTATGTGGATAAACTATCACATTCAATGATTATTAGAAATATCCAAATTCTAATAAAAAATCCATAAAATAATACGAGCAAAATAATACGAGCAATGTCGAACAAGTGTTTTAATATTTTATATCTATTTGTATATTTGTACGAGCATCTAATAATATTTTTTCTATAAAAATAATTTTTCGATGGGAATTTATATCTATTCGTATCTTTTAAGGAGGGTATAATCGGAAATATTTGATTATTTTCATTCCCACTTAAGTGGGAATATCAATTCCTTGTTAAATGGTTAGAATGACAATTCCCACATAAAGTGGGAATTGATAAGAAGTGGGAATAGCAATTCTAGCATCTAAAAATGCATCGTGTTTGGTAGGCATGAATAAAGAGTGGGAATTGCATTCCATTCCCACTTATTCCCGCGTACCAAACGAGGCGTTAGGGGTTTAAACTAACTTTTCACAAGACTAAATTAATCTATTGTTTCTTTCTTTAAAAATCCTGTGGACTTAATGTAAACTTTTCAAAACAAAGAGCTAAGGTAAATTTTGTTTCTTCTGCTACATCTTCTTTGTTTCTATTTATAAACCAACCAAATTTGCTTTTGTTTCGTATGGTAGGATGGTCATGATGAGACCCGATTTACTAAATAAACATGACAAAGAGAATTATACCTAAATAAAAAGCACCAAGTGTAAAATTCAACATTCAATAGACATTTAAGAATAACAACAGAACTTAAAAATGTAAGCATTAACATTTTAAGTGATATTTGAATAATGTCAGAACAATGACATTAATTTAATATTTGGACTATTACACTTAATAATTAGCAAAGTCAGCAACATTATATTTGAATTGGTCATATGCTTAATTTAAAACAATTTTTCTTAGGGGTGCCCACAGGCACTCGTTTGGGGATGAGAGAGATGAGAGTGATAGAGAGAAATGAATAGCAAGTAGGTCGCTACTGATTTGCACAAATTTCTCTTCTTGCCTCTCATCTCGCTATCTCTTTCATCCCTTAATGAGTGCCCATGGGCACCCATTGGAGAAACCCAATTGGAAAAGTCAACAATAATTTATTGAAACCGATCATACCCTTAAAATATGATGTTCCAAATAGTTCTATAGTCAAGTAGTCATAGGCTATGTCGTTTTACTTATTTCATAGTTCTTAGTCTTAACAATTGTTTTACTCTTGTTGTTAGACAGTTGGGCAACTATAAGCTTCCTTCGAGTTTTTCATTCATTAGAGGTCCTGAAACAATTTAAATGAAGGTATGAGGCATTTTGTGGAGTGAATTTCACCTCATTATGTTTGTAACAAAGAATGGTTCCCACAATAAATAATTAGAGAAAGGTAGAATGATGCCATAGCATCTAGTTCGGAGGTAATTATTTGAACCATAAGTGTTTCATGTAACTATACCATGGCTTACGTTGCTTCTACCTATGGAAAATTGGGCTTGATACAGATCGATATACTGTTGAAGAAATCATTGAGGTGTTGTTGGGATTTGAGAGTAGTAGCTCTTTGTAGTCAATTTCAAGTGGACATGGAGATATGAGTTCTATTTTAAAAAAAAAATTAGATGAAGAGGTAGGGGGTTTTGAGCAGTGAAAGGGAAGAGAAAGATTTTTTGGATTTTTGGCGAAGCTATGCAAATATTACTATAACGAAAGGATAGATGTGGAGATGAGCATGTGAAGGCTACAAAATAATGAGCCCTTAATTCCATTAATTTAATTAAATTAGGTTTAAAATATTATTTTTGTGATAGTAGGTTTCAAAAATATAATATAAATAAGGTTTAGGGGTAAAATTGTCCATAGAAAGTTTCACTCAAACTCCAACTTTAAAGTGAGTATTGATATTCCGAAGAATCACAATTAATTGATCATATGAAACAAAGAAAAGAGATGCATATGAGTTACCTCGTGACCTCCATTCTCTATCAAGATGGAAATAACAAGAAAGGGAATCTGGTTCTCTAGCTTCCTTTCGTCCATCCACAGCACACGGCTCATGTACCGCCTCCACATCTTCGTCGTACTAGGCTTTTTGATGTTCATTTGAAGTAAGAAGCAGCCATCAAGGATCATCAGCTCCAAGAACCGCTCCTTGTCCCTCCACTGCCCCTCCAGGTCATCGTACGCGTCCATCAGGTCCTGGACCAGAGGCCTGAAGGCCTCCACCACCTGTTCCACGGTCTTACCGGCCCGCTCAAGGTAGTCAGCAAGGAATTGGCGCTTGTGCCTCTCCACGGGCATGAGGTGGGCCTTGCCGTGGTGATACGGCCCAAAGGAGACGAGTTTGGGGGTGTAGGCTTCCTCGTTCAGGTCTCTTATCGCCTTGGGCACCCTGTAGATGCACTTCTTTCTCTCTACCTCGCTTTGGGAGTCGATATTTCTGAGCTTTGATTTCAACTCGATGACGCATTGCTGCTGCTTGGCCATTTTTCCTCTTTTTCCCCCCTCTTTGAGATGGAAATATAGTCCTTGCTGGTTAGAGATGGTTAGCTAGACGTATACAGTGGACCATGTTTAAATTGATTGGTAGCACCTAGTTTTAAATGCTTAGGTTTAGTTGCATAAACTTAAGACCACAAGACCGATTAAGGGTTTTCAGTCCAAGTCTTTTTTTTTTTCCCCCAAAGCAAGATGCAGTCATAATTTCTCATAATAATTAGTTTAGGCTATTATTAAATTATTTTAATCTTAGGATATTTTCATACCTTTATTCTAACACTTCCACTGTGAAACAGGTTATGGAAACAAGTTGGTACTTTCTTTAATTAATATGAGTGGTTGTTTGTTCAATTTTATTTTAGTGACCTGCATGTTGAAGTCTTTAATCATATATTTTTTTATGACTTTGAGGTGTTTTGAGTCTCTAGTATGGGTTATCCCTGAAGTCTTTGAATCGGTGTTCTTTATTGCAAATAGAGCCATCAACTTCTTTGGTGAGACATACATGTGAAGTAGTTGAATCTGGATTGCATTCAGAAACACGTTTAGTTCGTTATTTTTTATTGCTGTCCATCATCATCCTCTTTTTTTATTATTATTTTTTTTTAAAAATTCAAGGTGAGATCAGAGAAGCTTTCCAGATTCAATCGCCCTCACATAAAATTTCTAGCCTCTCTAACTTCTAACGTCATGAATAATATGAAATTGGCTTGGTAAATTCTCTCGGCTGTAAAGTTAATTATCCATGGTATACACCTTAATTAAGTGTAAATTGAATGTTTAACACTAAGTCTACATGAGGAAGTATGTATGATATATGAATCAGAATAACCCCCACCCAACACACACACGCATTATTGGCTCCTTATATATTGGTTTGTATATTATCAATCCATAAAGAATTAAGCCTAAGGCAGTAGGTCTCTGGGCCTCTGAGCTTTTAAATAGCTAGTTCTCATTGTCCTAAGTTCCTGGCTCTTGTTACCGTCTCATGTGTTTTTATGTAAAAATCCTCTAATGATGAAAAAAAATAGCATCCAAACAACGGGCACATAATAAAATGAAGGGTTAATTGCACATATACCCCATGTAGTATCAAGGTTTTGAACTTTCTACCCCTATAGTTTTGCAGATAGACCCCCGGGGTTAATGTTTTCTTTTTTATATTTTACCTTGGGTGAAATTTGGAGGATATTGCTTATGGGGTAAAATCTTTGAAGGTATTGCCCATGGGTGAAATTAGGGAGCCTATATATCTGAGGCTAAAAGAATATAAATGTTCACATCTGAATATATAATCTGTAAACTTCCTATAAATGTTAATATGGAGCTTATAAATGTTCACAAGCATATAAATGTTCGTATTAACATTTCTTTTGGCAAATTTGAATTCTCAATATAGATGTTCGTATTAACAATTCATGCATGTGCTTTTGTATGGGTTATCCCTGAAGTCTTTGATTCGGTGTTCCTTATTGCGAATAGAGCCATCAACTTCTTTGGTGAGACATACTCGTGAAGTAGTTGAATCTGGAATTTTTTTATTTATTTAAAATTCAAGGTGAGATCAGAGAAGCATTCCAGATTCAATCTCCCTCACATGTCCCTGCCCCCGGTAGTAATTTATTATCAGAAATTTGCGCTTGGAAAAACTTCATCTTCTCGCATGTCCCCATAATGAGAATGCTTTTTAAAGAGGCTAAGACCCACAGATGCAGGCTCAAATTTGACTTCTATTACAAAATTTATTTGTATCTAGCTGGAAGCGTACTGACGAAGCCAAGCCAACTTATTGCACCTTATATATGCAAATGGCCTTTCCTATATTAGTCCCTTAATATCTTTCAAATTTGAATTAGTCCCCCAAATCTCTCTCACTTGAAATTAGTCCCTAAATATTTCATATTTAAAATTGGTCAACTAAATGTTTAAAGTATTTTGTAATTAGTTTCTTTATTAAAACATTTATCATCCATATTGTTTAATTACCATCATTAGGTAGTGTTTAACTAGGTACAGGTGGTTAACCAAGGATGGTTTTGCGTGTTGTATCTATGTGGTTTATATGGAATGCTCGGAATGACTTGGCTTTCAACAAAAATTCTTGCGCTTTAAATGGAATTTGTGTGCAATCAACCACCTTGATTTACTTCCTATCCAAATTTTCACGGAAAATCCAGAAAGTACTCTTAAAAATATTACTACAAAAGCTTCTATTAGCAACAATTGTATAGTTAATCGTTCTTATTAACACTTAGTAGCAATGATTGTGATAGCGATTCTTACTCTCTTTCTAATTGAAACAGTTGAACCTCCAAGTGTTTAATTAAATTGATAAAATAGTTAAAACATTGAAACGGTTCAACCTCCAAATCTTTAATTAAATTGATAAATAGTTAAAATATTTACTCTAGAGGTTTAGTCAATTACAACTTGTTATATCATATAAACATCTAAGTGCTAATCCTCCACGAGGAGCCGACAAATGTCCCATATTAACTAAGCACCAAATTAGCCTCACCCTATACAGGACGACTCAAACAACTTCAACACTCGACCCTTCCCAAGAAGGGCCGTGACGAGAGACGTCCTAACTCGAATCTTGCCCCACACCTTATCATTCTACAAGACCGGATCTAGAACTTTCAAAGTCGAGTAAAAAAGCAGTACGTATCGGCCCACTAGCAAGACCAAAGCGAAAGACATCATTTGTCGAGTAAAAAAGCAGTACTTATCGGCGCACACCTAAAATTTACATATAATTGAAGAGGTGAGGGAGGAGAGCGTATAGGAGTGTTGGTACTTTCTTTACTTTGTTCTTGTTCCTAAATTTTACATATAATTGTGTGCGCTCGTGATGGGGTGGGGCCACAAGCACGAGCTCGTGCTCGTGGCCATCACGAGACGCGTCTCGTGATGGGTGGGGGCCCACCCCATGACGCGTTTTCGAACGCGGCCACGAGCACGAGCTCGTGGGGGCCACCACGTGCGTTTTGTACGCGTTTTTCTTTGGGAATGCGTACACGCATTTTTGACGCGATTTTGACACGGTTTTGACCCTATAAATACCCTATAACTAGGGTTTGATTTGTGGCCGAAAATCAGGGCTGAAGTTAGGGTTTTTGAGCCGTCATTTGAGGGAGATATTTGTGAGGGTTTAGAGAGTTTTGTTCTAGGATTTTGGTGTGAGAATTGTACCCTATTTGTATTCTCTTTCTCTCTAATAGTAGATCTCCTCCTCCTTGCCTTGGGTGACAGGCATCGACCCGTAAAATTGTAATGTCTTCTTTGTTGATTTAATTTGTAATAGCTTTTGGTTCGCCGACCAGTCGATCCTGGTGAGAGGAAGAGTAAATATCCCACTTTGTTGAGATATTTGCTTGATTCTTATTTCCTTGGTGAGATGGGAATTTTTATTGCGATCTAGCTCTCTTGTTGTGGTAGATTGTTGTGAGGTTTCTTAGAAATTCCATTCGCCAAGCAACAAATTGAAGAGGTGAGGGAGGAGAGTGTATAGGAGTGTTGGTATTTCTTTGAGAGAGAAAAAAGGAGATAAAAGGAAACAGTTGAGAACCAAACCTCCCAAAGAATCATCTTCAAAAATCAACAATAGTAGAGAGAAGAAGCTTTGAAGCGGAAGATAAATAACTTCAAAGTAAGCCTCCTCAAGAAATATTTCAACCATCTTAAGATCACACATAATTTCATCCACAAATTTCATGCTCTGTATTCAATTTTGCGGTAATATTTCTCCTTGTTTGGGAACAAAGCTGTGCTAGTTAATGGGGGGGAAGGTAAGATAAATAAGGGGGGAAAATAAAGTTTTTATTACCCCAAATAGGGGTGTAACCAGGGTGAAGGGAAGGAAGGGGAAAACAATAATTTTAGAAAGACATTTTTACCCCTTTATTCCAATGGTTGAGATTTTTTCTTAAAACGCTATACCAAACCAAATAAGATTATTTATGTCATTTTACATATATTCTCTTCCATTTCCTTCACTTTATTAAACTTCCCAAACGGGGTGAACTAAGTTCTCCTTGGTTCCCCTTACTAGTTTGCCAAACAAGTTTTACATGTTCCCCGCATCTTCTTAATTTAACTTACCCCATGTTACCTTAACTTCTCTTCACTAGGCTCAAATCCAAACAAGCCCTTAATCTTGTTATGCGGGGACATAAAAGGGAAAAGGAGGAGAAGCGAGAACCCAGAGACCATAGAAGATGACGATACTAAGTGCTGTTAAGTTAATCTGTTTGTATTTATTTTGTTGCTCAGCTTAAGCAAGAACCTTAATATGCTTGTCTTTTTGTGTTTATTTTGTTAATCTTCTACTAAACTGTATAATTCTCTATTTGTCATTAGACATCTTGAGATTACACACACTTCCAATCATGTCTAGAACAGTGATCAACTGATTCTTGGAAGTAGTATGCGAGTTTTTGCTTGTATGGAGCTTGAGTTAAAGCTTATTGGTGATCACTAAACACTGACGCATTTTACTTTTGCAGTAATAATGGAGAGAACACATTAACCTTTTTTCCCTGGATCGGGTATGAGGAGTAGTGCATCCGCTGTGGCAGTTCCTGCTGGGTTGACTGATTTCACTCTCAGGTGATTAGCCTTATAAGTTCTCATTGTTTATCTCTGTCTTCAGATTTCATGTAAGGTTAGGTCACATAAATTCTTGTTCATATTTGCTTGCATTGTTCTAATGTTATAACAACATGTTTACATTAAATTCATCTGATGAGTAAGGGGCTGTTTGGCTGGGGGTGTTTTGGGTGGTGTAATACTATGGTTGTCAGATTTGCTAGAGTATTACATTAAAAAAAGTGTTTGTTTGGGCAAAGTAGGATCTGATGTGGCATGATAAAAGCTGAGTTGGCAGCCTCTTGTTAATTCACAGCAAGAGGTGATGTTTTATTGTATCATTTGTGTCAGCAGGTCACTCAATCCCGTATATCAGAAGAATCACATGAATTACATGAAAAGAGCCAAACAGATCGTAAACTACTCCTTCTTAATCTCACGTAATACTAATAATATGCGTGCTAATGTGTCTTATTCACTCCGGGTTCTCTATGCAAAACTGAGTGTTATCATATTGAGTCCTTTCTCGGACTTGAAATCAACCTGAGTTTCAGCACTTATCCTTATTTAAAGAAATAATCAATTTGTTTGTACAGAACTTGAATTTGCTAGTAGTCCATTTATAGGAACCTATACTATGGAACGATCGAAGAGCAAAGGCTTGTTTGTTGTCTCGGATAAAAGTTGATTCTGAGAGAAAAGGTTCATTTCCTTCTGCAGTTAATTGTGTTATTTTAGATTACTCTATTTCTCATTTATATCATTAATCTTTGTACCAAATAATATATCGAGTTAGTTGTCTTGAGTCAAAGAGTGACCATAATCTCCCAAATGCTTAATACTGCAGATTTTTATCTGCTTTGGGCAAGGTTTTCTTTTCTTGATTCTGAGATAATTTGTAAATGGCATCTGAGACAGATTCAGAATAAAGCTTTTGAAGTAATTAAAAAACGAAAGTAAAAAGTTCTCTAAGAATTTAGTACAATCATGTCAAATTAGCATGTACAAGGAACAAGAATGAAGTAAGAAACTAACCTATAATTTTATTATTATTATTATTATTATTATTATTATTTAGTTTGAATGTGAAAAAAGAAATACAATCTCTCTTCTATTAATTCATCTCTAATCGACAACACCATTTCCATGTCAAAGAGAGAGACAAATGGGAGAGAAGCAGCAATGGGTCATCGACTTGCAATCTGAGCTCGACAAGATCAACCCCGCCGAGATCGAGAGAAAGATGAAGCACTGCATCTACAGGGTGCCGAAGATCCTTAGAGACCTCAATGAGGAGGCCTACACACCCCAGCTCGTCTCCTTTGGGCCGTATCACCACGGCAAGGACCACCTCAAGCCCATGGAATGCCACAAGCGCCTGGCTCTCACCGCCTACCTTCGGCGGGCAAATAAGACGCTGGCTCAGGTAGTGGAGGCACTGAGGCCCTCGGTCTTGGACCTCATGGACTCGTACGAAGGCCTGGAGGAGCCGTGGACAGACGAGGATAAGTTCTTGGAGCTGATGATCCTTGATGGATGCTTCTGTTAGAAACAGAGCAAATCAAGGGAAAAGAGCTATTTTAGTAGAGAAGAGAGCAATTGTATTCATTGATATTGAGGTCTACTTATACAACGTGAGTAGCATTGCTTCTAGTACTCTACCCGATGTGGGACTAAACAAAGAGGTCAAATATGCTATATTTAACACCCCCGGTCAAACTCATGGTCGGTAAAGAACCGAGAGTTTGGATAAGATAAGCCAAATTTGCATAGATGATAATTGGCGTGACTTGGCAAGAATTGGTTGAATTGAAGCACGTCGGTGATGAGAATTGCGAGGCGAGATCATGTTATTGTGTCAACGATCATACTGCAATGCTTTCGTTGAGAAGCGGACCTATGTCGCAAGAGAAGATATGGTGACCGGATCTTGCAAGCGGCGATGTATGATGTTGTAGTAGTGATCGTGATCCGCGCGGTGAGTGTAGAACTGTGCCAGTGGAAGAGCGTGGTAGCGAGGATCTTACAATCATCGGTGATCGAAACGCTTGGTAGGAGAGAGCTTGGCCGAGGCTAGCAAAGGAGGGAGAAATCTCGCTAAGGCAATTTGTCAAACACCTTGTGTGCATGCGATGAGACCGATGAGGGAGACCTAATTGATTAAGCGCAACATCTATGAAGATCTAGTTATTAAGCCAAATGATTGGCGCAAGATCTGTGAAGATCCGAGATCTATGAAGTCTTGTTGTCTGTGGCGAAAATTCGGCAGCGCGCAAAGTGCTGTAATGAAAGAAAGAAGTCAGATCTAAATCACGTTCTTAGGAAACAAGAATCAAGCAAATATCTCAACAAAGTGGGATATCTCTTCATCAATCAGGGCCGACTGTCGTCGAGGCGGTGTCGAGGCCGGTGTCGAGGCGGTGTGGAGGCCGCCAAGGAAGCGCATAGTCAGAAGCGCTAACCACTCGGCTCGAAGATCGAAAAAAGTGGTTTCTCAGGATTGAAGCCGGCTCGTCTGAATGTTAAACGGTAAATCGAGGGAAAAGAGCTATTTTAGTAGAGAAGAGAGCAATTGTATTCATTGATATTGAGGTCTATTTATACAACGTGAGTAGCATTGCTTCTAGTACTCTACCCGATGTGGGACTAAACAAAGAGGTCAAATATGCTATATTTAACAGCTTCTTTCTTGAACTATTGATCTGGGACAATTCGAAGCTCTGGAGGAGATACATGAATCGTGCCCTATGGATGGACAAGTGAAGGCTTGAAAACCAGTTGCCACTCCTTGTTCTGGTTATCTTGATTGAAATGGGTGGTCACGGGGTAACCTGCTCGCCTCTTGCAAACTAGTTTTTGACATTCTGCTACCTCGACGCTGAACTTAGTTGAGAATTTTTCAGTTGTGAGCACTCTTTAGAATCTGAAATAGAAATAAAAACATGGTACTCCAGTAGAATTTAACCTCTGCTAATTTTTTTGAACTAATAAATGACTAATCAACAGCTTGAAGATACCGAGGACTTCATAAGAAATTGTGATGACATTTTTGTCTCAGAACTGAAAACCATTAGAGGAATGGGCCACCACTTTCTCGACGTTTCAAAGAAGAGTGGGACGGCCATAGGAAACTACATGCATGACCGGGACTTGATCGTTCGCCCAGCCACGGAGCTCTTCCAAGCAGGGGTGACCTTCGAGAAAGCTCAAACCGATTTCTACAGCGACATCAGCTTCACAAATGGAGACCTCAGGCTCCCTTATATCATGTGCCACAGCAACATTGAGAACATCCTCCTCAACTACATTGCCTACGAGCATATACACAGAGGTGTGGGCACTGCAGTCAGTTCCTATGTCTTATTTATGGATAATATCATCGACAAGGACGAAGATGCGGCGCTGCTCAGGAAGAAAAAGATAATCGCTTCCACGACAGGAAGCGATAGCAAAATCGCTTCCCTCTTCAATCGCCTCACCAAGGGATTGCCGCTCTTGGATGAGATCCAGGACACTGTGAATGTGAATAAGGACATCGAAGATTACTGCAGTAGGAGGTGGCATAAGTGGCGTGCCATTTTCATCTAGACTTACCTTAGCAACCCTTGGGTTTTTATCTCGCTTTTGGCAGCATTCCTCCTCTTGGTTCTGACGATTCTCCAGACAACCTACTCAATCATGCCTTACTACAAAAGCTCTTGATCTAGTTGAATTCTTGATACGTCAAAGTAGATGTTGCAACATTCGTACAAGAATGTTATCTTCTATTCTCTTCTTTATGATTGTAACGTATCAATTCTCTTCCTTCCTGCAACAATGTTTGTACAGGAGTGTTATTATCTATGATCACGTAATGAACAATTATAATTCGTTTTGAGTAGAAGGGTTTTACTATAAGGGCAATGGTTAAGGAAGAGAGAGATAAGAGAGGTGAGGGTGAGTGGGACCGTGATTCTCACATAATCAGGCTCCCCTCCAATCTCCCCTTCCCGAACTGCAGCCATAGTTCTCTCTTGCCTAAACTTTACCGAAGTCCAAGGTAATGTCGACTCAATTCTGAGGTGAATATAGATGGAGGTGAATTGAGAAACGTGAACGGTCATGTAAATTTCGGCCAGCAAAACAATTGCCAGTAAAATGACCATTTCGTTCATTGGACCATTATCACAAACACGTTGTTGGCATTAATGTTACTCACCAAAACTTTGGCCAGCTCTTACAAACAACAACGGTCTCAATCCTAAATTAAACACATTATTCTTACAAACAACAACAAAAACACAAGGTTTTCTCTTTAAAAAAAAAAAAAGAAAAAAGTAAAAAAAAAAACGCAAGGTATGCAAAATGCAGCTTCTAAAGGAACAAGCGCTGGGGATTTTTAAATTAAACGATCACCAGAACTGATTACAAAGGGTGTTTTAGTCAAAATAAAAAGAAAAGTTATTTAACCTTAATATAAAAGACAATTTAAGCCATGTTTAAATTGGGGACTTATTATATACTAGATTAATTTAATTCACTATTGTCCTGATATAAAATAATATAAGAGACTAAAGTGAAATAAATTTTCAACTAAGTGTTTGTCTGGTTAACAAACATAACACTCTGATTTGTTTATACTAGCAACTCATGAGCTAAAAGATTTGCATTGGCTAAAAATAAACAATCCTTACAAAGATGAGAAAGTGGAATAGAAATAATTGTCACACTGGAAAATTAAGGGGCCTTATTTTGTCTCAGCGACATCTTCGTGGCGATACATAACTTTCAAGTTAAATTATCTCGTGAAGCCAATAGAACTCCTGGCACATGATGCGAGTTCGTAATGCCTTCGATTTTTTTGACCTCCAGGAGTTTGATTACTTTGATTGGTAGATAATTACCGAACAATTACAGCTCCAAGCCGTGGTTAATTAGTCAAGAGATGATTACCGGTCCAACTTCTTTTTTCCGCGGAGTCCTGTTTCTTCAGATTTTTCTTTTTCCTTTTTTCTTTGTTGTTTGCGTTCGGTAGATGATGAATGGTACCTGGTGAAGGAAATAGTTTGAGAGAAAAAAAATGTAGTAGTTTTTAGGAACTTGAGGGTAAGAGGGTCTTTTCGAGTCAGTCTCAAGTGAGAAATAGTCCCAGTATTATAATAGCGCCCTCGCTCCTCCCCCCACTATTTAGTCCGGAATTTCTGAACTCTTTCGGACTAAATAGTCCGATCTAATACCCACTTAATTTTTTCTACCAAATGCTTCACTATTTTATTTTAAAGGATAAGACTTATTACCCCCACAATAGTACCAAATCCAAACGTGGCCTATAGGAATATCCTATATTCCTTAACGGTGTTGAGTAAGGGGTATATTTACTCAAGTTGATGATTTGGGGGAACATTTTCAGCAATACCAAGATTCAGGGGTAAAGATAAAACTAGGCTAATTATAGGAAACACCCTCTTAACATTGGACGATTAGCAATATCCCCATAACTTTCAAAATATCAACCTCCAAAAAAGTAAAGGGATTATCATAAAACTCCCTGACTTTGAGATTTAATCACCTCCTTTGGCAAGTTTTCAAATAAAATCCCTAAGTTAAAGGGAGTTTTATGATAACCCCTAAACTTAAAGGGGTTTTTCTTATATTTTCAAAGTTATATGAGGTTATCTGATAATAATCCAAAGTTATGGCTTTTTTCTTTTTATATTTAGTCTTAACATATGGTAGATTTGACGGGTAAATATAGGGGAAAACCCTTTTTAAAAGTAGGGTTCTTTTACACGAAACCACCGCAAACTATAGTAGTTTTTTGGATAATCACCAAAAAATTTTCAGTTTTCATAGAAACACCATGGAGTATGCACAGTTCATAAATTGTGAATCCTAAAGATGGATAACGATGCTCTAATACTACATGTTAGATCTGAGATGCAAGCCTAGAGTGGGGGTGAATAAGTTTACTACAGTTTTTCGTTACAACACAGGATAAGGAGCAAAAATATAGAAAATTAAAAGCGAACAACCAAACCAAAAATCAACCAAGGAACACGTGAGATTTTATAGTAGTTCGGATAATAATCTTATGTCCAATCTTCCTTCTCACAAAAGGCCTTCCTCACTATGCCAAGAGTTCTCTTGAATCACAAGCCGATTCAGTAGGTTTATAAAGACTGCACCCTGAAATCTATCAAAAACCAGACGTCTAACCTAACTCTCCACAACAAGTAACACCTAGCCCTAGCTAATCCTAGCCCTCAATTATCAAGTTCTTGAGTACGCCCTAAAAACAAGTTTGAAACAAACTACATAAAACAGTCTAAGCACAAAATCAGAAAGATCTAATGGCCCTTTTGATTAGCAAACTGTTCTTCAAAAAAATTAAAACGAAGCTCGATGAAGAACGATGTAGATGTTGAGTCCAATGGCAAATATCCTTGCTAAGATGATTCGAAGATGTTGAGCGCAATGAGAATAAGTTGAGGCTCCGGGGGTTCAAATATCCAATATAAACTTCTTCTCACAAACCCTAAAAATTCTCTCTTTAAGTTCTCTCCAAAAGCTCTCTCTATTTCAACCTTAGAATCCTTCTTCCTAAAATTATTCATTTCAATCTTACATAGCCTCTTATTGATCGGGAACGAGATATCCAAATCATAGTAGAAGTTAGAGATGAAAGGAATCAACGAATAGCTGTGATTAAATCAACAAATCTAGAAATTACCGTCATCACCATCTATGGTTCCTCTCGACCGTTGATGGGCCCTTGAGCACCATCGATGGATGTCTGTAAGTCATCGATGGTTTGATTTTTGAGTTTCTGGAAATTTGCAATAGGGCACTATACACCATCAATGAGATGATGACCATCGATGGGTCACTGTAGACTATTGATGGTTCGAAATCAACATTCTAGAATTCTACGATTGTTCACTATACACCATCGATGAGAGCCTTGACTATCGATGGGTCCTCAATAACTATCCATGGTTAGTAGGCTAAAATCAGATTAAATGCCGATTTTCGTTTCATTTCGCATCATAACCTTCATGTACCTGTTTTTACCTGTATTATATCATCTCAAATAAATATTAGTACAAATTGAGAGTTTGTTATTACTCAAATAAGTGCTATCGTATGGACTACATCCTAACAATTTTGTGTTGCGTCACATATTTACTTCAAATCCATCAAGTTCTAAATTATATTATTTTCATTGCAGGATGATGTTCTTGCAGGTCCCATCTAAGATCAAAGCATCACGATTCACGGGTGAAGCACATGACAACTAAGTCGACAAGAATTGTATTTTTTTTTTCTTTATGCTTGTGTTAAATTACAATGCCAAATTTGTGACAATCAGAATGTAGACTGAATTGGTTTATTATCAGTTATTCAATTATTGTGTCGGTTGCTAGTTGTGATAAGTTTGTCAACATTTTTAAAGATGGAAATTACCTTTCAACAATTGTTGTGATCCCGCTTCTTGCATCCCCGCTGTCCCCGTGCTTCCATCGTCGCCTGTAGTATATCTTTATAACTGACGGGGGCAACAAGATCGACCTGTTATTGTTAGGCGTACATTCTTGCGATTGAGGTGATCAATACTAAAGACGACATGTGTTTGAGATTTGTGAGACTTTATCAGTCCGCTTATGAGAATTTGAATGGTACTTGCTCTTCTAGAAGAAGGAATTGTGAAATTAGAAATTGATCATTTCATTTTGTTTTCCCCCCTTAATTGGTACTCAAAATATATCCGAATTAGGAGATAACAATGAGAAGAAAATGTCGGATATAAAGTGATGATACTTAAAATATATCCCAATTAGAAATGGATCATCGCCCTCTCATTTCAGATTTACAAATTGCAACACCATCTTAATGGGAAAGCATGCAATTATAAAAACTAAAGTCTATTCTTTCTTGCTAGAAAATCAAGTTAGAAGATGATCTCTAGAGAGGGACGCTTCCAATTTCGGGGTTGAAGGAGCTGAAGGGGAAGAAAAATAAATGCCAATGAAATATTACAAGTTTGCCCTTAGCTCATTTAATTCACATGCCTACGTGGAAAATAAATAACATAATTAACACATTACATGTCAGTTGTTCCACAGTCAGGTCCTATATTTTGGGTCCAAAAATAATTAGTCTTGTTAGGATATAGAAGAAATTGGTGATACAAATTTTATAACAATTAGCAATGTTGAATATTAAATTTACAAAACGTATTCCTATAAGCTTTAGCAACGATTGTTTTTCTTTGTTAATAAATTTTTAACGCAACGCGGAAGTGATAACCTCGGAATCCACTAAGAGGTGCTCTCTGAATCCACAAAGAACGATCTCCGGATCCACGAAGAACTTTGAATTCACGAAAAAAATATTAAAAAAACACGAATTTATTGATAAAAGATATGCCTCTAAGGCTTACAAGACTCTGTTGAAATAGAAAATAAACAAGACTCCTACTATGACTCGAACTTTATCAAAAATAGAAATAAAAATAAACATGACTTCTATTATGACCCGAACTTTACTAAAAATAAAAATAACAAAACTCTCCTTCAAAGACTCCCTATGATTAGGGAAGTAAATCGGTCAAATTTGGAATCAAACCGGATTTACTTCCTAATCAAAACAGACTCCTAAAACATTACCTAAAATAGTAAAAAACTGACAAACACGCTGATATCTCTCAATCCGGAGGGAATTTGGCAAAAAGGATGGTGACAAACAGAACTTCTGTCGGTTTGGTTGACTCTGTCTCGAAAAAATACGCGATTTACATATATAATTCGTCCAATTCCGACTTACGGTTTGAGAGATATGACCTGTTCTTCGTTGCAAGTTATTTTCCTCGGTTGGGTCCGCGTTTCGACTTGTGACGGTCCTGTTTTTCCATAAACATATCCGCAGTGCATTCTACATCAGTCACCCCTGCTTGAAAATAGCTCGACCCTGAGCTTATATTCGCATGAAGAGTTGTTCCTTTTGGCGGGTAATACTCAAACAAATCTGCAACATTGAAACTAGGAGAAATAGCCAAATTTGCAGGACGGTCAACGACATAAGCATTGTCGCTAATCTTCTTCAGTATTTTGCATGTACCATACTGTTTATTCTTCAGCTTGTTGTAGGTGCCCACTGGAAAACGCTCTTTCCGCGGAAACACCATCACCATGTCTCCCTCCTCAAACACCTTCTTCCTCTTGTGTTGATCAGCATCCGCCTTATATTTAACATTAGACTTCTCTATCTTCTCTTTCACTTCCTGTTGAATAGCACGTATCTTTTCAGCCATATGATCTGCAGCAATACTCTGTCCTGGAAGCTTAGGCAGTGGAACGAGATCAAGATAATGGTTCAAAAGCCTTCCATATACAATCACAAAGGGAGCCCTGCCTGTAGTTCGACTCTCCATACAGTTATAAACAAATTCAGCATGTGCCAGAGCAAGATCCCACTGTTTTGGACGATCGCCAGAGATAGATCTGAGAAGGTTACCGAGAGTGCGATTTACCACTTCAGTTTGGCCATCCGTTTGAGGGTGGTAAGCAGTACTGAATTTGAGTGAAGTATTGAATCGTTGCCACAATGTCCTCCAAAAGTGGGATAAGAACTTGGAATCACGATCAGATGTGATGGATTTTAGCACTCCATGAAAGCGCACTATCTCCCGGAAGAAAAGGTTGGCAATGTTGCTAGCATCTACTGTCTTCTTGCATGGAATAAAATATGACATCTTTGAGAACTTGTCAACCACAACAAAAACAGAATCCATACCTCGTTGGGTTCTAGGGAGTCCCAACACAAAATCCATCGAAATATCATGCCATGGCGTATCAGGAACATGTAAGGGTGTGTACAATCCTGTATTTTGGGACTGTCCCTTGGCAACTTGACAAACTGGACAACGCCGCACATATTTTTTTGTCCCCTTCTTCAGCTGAGGCCAGTAATATCTCTCTTCAATAGAAGCAATCGTCTTATCACGCCCGGATGTCCTCCTAACCCGCCAAAGATGAAGGTCTCAGTATTATCTGCTCTCTTAGTGAACTCGGGTATACGGTGAGCTCCATGAAATAAATAGCCATCCTGAATATGAAAATCTCTGGTGGACTGATTCTGTGGGCAGTTATTCCAAGTCTCCTTAAAGTCTTCGTCTTCCGCATAGAGCTCCTTGAGGTATTCAAATCTAGTTACTTCTGCCTGCAAAGTCACCAACAAAGCAGCTCTCCGACTGAGTGCATCTGTAACCTTATTCTGCTGTCCAGACTTGTGCTTCAAAACAAAAGTGAAACGCTACAAAAATGCGATCCAACGAGCATGCATACGATTGATGGTAGTCTGACTATTGATGGACTTCAAGGCCTAATGGTCAGTATTAAGCAAAAACTCTCGTAAGATCAAATGTGCTCCCAATGCTTCAAAGACTGGACGATGGCATACAACTCTAGCTTATATGTGGTCCACTTCTGTCGAGCTTCACTGAGTTTCTCACTAAAGAAAGCAACTGGACGCCCTTCTTGGGATAGGACACCACCAATTCCTACAATAGACGCATCACAATCAACCTCAAACACCTTTTGAAAATCTGAAAGTGCGAGCACTGGTGCTGTGGACAACTTCTCCTTGATTAGTGCAAAGCTACGGTCTGCATCTTCCCCCCAATTGAACTTGTCTTTCTTCATACACTCAGTGATCGGCGCAAAGATGCTGCTGAAGTTTCTGACAAACCTCCTATAGAAAGTTGCTAGACCATGAAAGCTACGAACTTCACTGACATTCTGTGGTTTAGGCCAATCTCGAATAGCACGCACTTTTTCTTCATCAACATGGATACCCTCGGCATTGACTACAAAGCCTAAGAATAATAGACTACTAGTCATGAAGTTGCACTTCTTCAGATTGATATACAACTTGTTCTCCTGCAAAGCCGTTAGTACCTCCCTCAAGTGGGCCAGATGCACAGACTCATTCTGGCTATAAATCAGGATATCATCAAAATAAACTACAACGAACTTGCCGATAAAGGATTTTAATGCCTGATTCATCAACTACATGAAAGTGCTAGGAGCATTGGAAAGGCCAAAAGGCATGACCAACCATTCATACAGGCCTTCTTTTGTCTTGAAAGCAGTCTTCCACTCATCTCCTTCTCTAATCCGAATCTGATGATAACCACTCCTGAGGTCAATTTTAGAGAATACTTTTGATCCAGATAACATATCCAGCATGTCTTCCAGGTGAGGGATAGGAAATCGATACTTCACGGTAATCTTATTAATAGCCCTACTATCCACACACATGCGCCATTCTCCGTTCTTCTTTGGGACAAGTAACGCTGGCACGAGACACGGACTCATGCTAGCTCGAATAAGGCCTTTCTGGATGAGTTCGTCCACTAATTTTTACAAGATCTCTCCTTCCTTCGGGCTCATCCGATAGTGTGGCAGGTTTGGTAAGCGTGATCCAGGGATGAAATCGATCTGATGTTGGATGTCTCGAAGCAATGGTAATTCAAAAGGTAGTTCGTCAGGCATAACTGCGTC
Organism: Asparagus setaceus; assembly: GCA_012295165.1. Taxonomy (NCBI): domain Eukaryota; kingdom Viridiplantae; phylum Streptophyta; class Magnoliopsida; order Asparagales; family Asparagaceae; genus Asparagus; species Asparagus setaceus. The sequence continues at coordinate 93,918 of WHSE01000019.1, read as the reverse complement.
AAATTGTTGCAAAAGGGTCTGTACTTCAGGTGGAATTTTGGTGGAGGCAGAATCCTCTTTTCCTGATGCAAAAAGAGCATAAATCTCGTCAGACTGTTTCACATCTTTCATAAAATCTTCATTGTTAACCAAAAACATCTTCTTTTTAGCAACATCTGTTTTGATTGGCCCCTTCTCAGTAAGAGGCATGAGCACAACTCGGCGACCATCCTTCTTAAAAATATAAACATTATCCTTCCCCCTGTGCGTTGCATCAACATCAAACTGCCATGGCCTGCCTAACAGCATATGACAAGCATCCATCTCAACTACATCGCACATCGCCTCATCAACGTAATTACGGCCAATGGAAATAGACACCCGACACACCACATCGACCTGTACGTCATTATCCTTACGAATCCAGCCAATATTATAGGGAGCGGGGTGTTTCTCGGTCTTCAAACCTAATTTCTCCACCATACACCGAGAGACAATATTCTCACTACTGCCACTATCAATGATAACATCACAAGTCTTCTATTTCACGGTGCACCTTGTACGAAAGATATTATGCCTCTGGGGTGGTTCTTCTATCTTTGGAGCCAATAATAATCATCGCACAACACACGAGAGTTGATCCCCATCATCAGGATCCACTCCATCACGACCGTAGTCTTCAGCGTCATCTTGGTCTATATCCTCCTCTTCATGATCCACCATATTCACGGCACCTCTTTTAGGGCACTGATTGGATCGATGACCAGGTTGACCACATCTATAGCACTTGATTGGATCGGATTTGGCATATGGGTTTGGGGGTGTAGCCTTCTTTGCTGCTGCAATTGTCGTCGGTTCTGCACTCTTCTCAGCTATAGAATCTTGATCAGAAGCAATTGAGGACTGTTTGTTCCCACCACGATTAAACTCGTACGCGACCCATCGGAAGCTGCCCATGATCCTCTAGTATTCCGTCCAAGTTGCCGCTCCACCTTTTCGACTAGGCTAACTGCGTCTGCCAAAGTGTATGTCTGTTGTAAAGACACACGATCCTGAATTACTATCCTCAATCCCCCAGTGTAACGAGACATCTGTTGGGACTCGTTCTCATTTAAATTGCTGTGGGATGACAGCCGATAAAACTCCTGCGTGTACTCATCAACTGTTCTTCCACCTTGTTTGCAATTCTGGTATTGTCCGAACAAGACTTGTTCATAGTCACCGGGCAGAAAATGGGCTTTCAGCAACTTCTTCATCTTCTCCCACTTATTGACCTTCGGCTTTCCTTGACGAGGTCGATTCATGCACACTGATTCCCACCAAGCAGATGCACCACCCTTAAGTCGGTAGGCCACCAACTTAACCTTTCGTTCATCTGGGATCTCCATATACTCAAAAAACCTCTCTACCTCTGCAACCCAATCAAGAAATTCTTCAATATGAAGTTGCCCATTAAAAGATGGCAGATCCATCTTCATCTTGAATCCTCTAGCATCATAATTATCCCGTCGGTGGCGGTCTCTGCGATCATAACCGCGGCGTGGGGCTTCATAGTCATCGCTATCACTGTTGAATTCGTCTTGTAGAGTCAGATCACGTAGTTGGCGACCATCAACGCGATTTTAAGCACCGTGTTGACGGCTCGGTCGCGGCGCAAAGTCGATCTACAGTAGTCTTAATCTGATTAACATTGGTCTTTATCTGATTAACATCAGTCTTCAACTCATCGAACTCAGTTCGAGAAAAAGAGACTTCGTCGCTTGCCATCGGATCAGGAAAACAAGGCTCTAGTACTAATTAACGCAGCGCAGAAGTGATAACCTCGGAATCCACCAAGGGGTGCTCTCTGAATCTACAAAGAACGATCTTCGAATCCACGAAGAAAATATTAAAAAAATAAATTTATTGATAAAAGATATGCCTCTAGGGCTTACAAGACTCTGTTTAAATAGAAAATAAATAAGACTCCTACTATGACTCGAACTTTACCAAAAATAGAAATAAAAATAAACATGACTTCTACTATGACCCGAACTTTACTAAAAATAGAAATAACAAAACTCTCCTTCAAAGACTCCTTATGATTAGGGAAGTAAATCGGTCAAATTTGGAATCAAACCGGATTTCCTTCCTAATCAAAACAGACTCCTAAAACATTATCTAAAATAGTAAAAAACTGACAAAAACGCTGATATCTCTCAATCTGGAAGGAATTTGGTAAAATAGATGGCGGCAAACCGAATGTTGGTTGGTTTGGTTGACTCCGTCTCAAAAAAATACGCGACTTATATATATAATTCGTCCAATTCCGACTTACGGTTTGAGAGATATGACCCGTTCTTCGTTGCAAGTTATTTTCCTCGGCCGGGTCCGCGTTTGGACTTGTGACGGTCCTGTTTCTCCATGAACATATCCGCAGTGTGTTCTACATCAATTTTAGCAATGGTTGGGAAATTGCTGATGTGGCTTTTTTATTTTTATTTAAAAAAATCCCAATAGCAACAGTTCTATAGTATAACAACGGTTGTAAACCGTTGCATAAAGCTAATTGTATTGGCCTTATTAGCAATGGACTATTTGCAATAGTTTTAACCGTTGCTAATGTATTAGAAACAATTAAAACCATTATAAATAGGCCTATTTGTAGCGGTTCTAAACATTGTTAATAGGGCCTTTTGTAGTAGTAAAAAACTCACATTCAAGACTCATCACTTGTATCCTGTGGCAAACTTTAACTAAATGAATCATGTTCTTTGAACGTGAATTTTCAAGGATATTTTTGAATTTTCAGTGAAAATTTTCGCTAGAAAGTGGATTAAGGCGGTTGATTGCACCACAAATCCTCTTTAAAGATTAGACATTCAAATATAGTTCCTGTAAAATACACTTTTTTAAAGATGGTTATAGGGAAAGAACTCTTCTTTCTACCTCTAGATAGTGCAAGGAATATGATTTATTCCTTCAAGCTCCCCACAATCTATATATAGAAATCTCAAGTTTATTAGAACTCAAGTTAGAAACTTTGAGAGGTTTTTTATATTGTCTCTTCTTCTTGATACAGTTGAAAGACCAATCTCTCCCCCCCAGCCCGCCCCATATATCCCTATATATCTATCTATCTATCTCGTGAGTGTAGGCCTTGTTAAGATGAAGTCCATACAATATCTCTTGTTTGAGTAACAACAAACTCTCATTTGGTACTAATACATGTTTGAGATGATATAGTACAAGTGAATATATGTATAAAAAATGTACGAGGCAAAACGATGCGAAAATCAGCTAGAAAGCTAATTTCAGCCATCCAACCATTGATGGCTGATAGGAACTCATCGATGGTGGATGATATCATCGATGGCCACAAGAACCGATTGATGAAATTCTAGAGACAGAATTTCTAACCATCAATGGTTGTTAGGGACCCATCAATGATTGAAGGCTCATTGATGGCTACAGTAAACTGATTGATGTCATCCAGAGATAGGATTTCAAACTATAGATGGATTGCAGGAAGTCATCGATGGTGCTCAAGGATCCATCAATGGTCATGAGCAACCATCGATGGTAAAATCGGCTGATTGTGGATTTTAAGTTTTAATCTCAGCCATTCATCATTCCTTTCATTCTCCGAACTCTATCATATTTAGAATATCTCTTTCCTGATCTATTAAAGGCTATATATTATTGAAAGAGATAGAGAGAAGGGACAGATTTAGGATTTTGATTTCTTTGAAGGTTTTGACCAGCGAAGCCTCGACAAACTCTCTCTCGTCACGCACAATATCTCTGGATTGTTTCAGAGAAGAGAGTTGTCATTTTATTCATCATCTACACCGTTCTTCATCGTGCTACACTTACATTCATCAGAGGTCGGTTTGTTTATCAAAAGGGTGTAAGATCTTACTTAATTTCTGAGCTTAATTGTATTTGATTGGTTGTGTTTCAAACTTATTTTTACGACATACTCAAACCGGTGTTAATTTAGGGTTAGGACTAGCTAGGACTAGGCATTTACTCATTGTGAAGAGTTAGGTTAGACGACTGGTTTCGGGTAGACTTCAGGGTGCGGTCTTTGTAAGCCTACTGAATCGAGTTGTGATTCAGAACTCTTAGCATAATGAGGAAGGCCCTTCATGAGAAGAAAGAGTAGACATAAGATTATTATCCAAACCACTATAAAATTATGTGTGTCCTTAGTTGGTTGTTATTTGTGGTATTTTATCTATTTTGCTACATATTCTGTGTTTTTAGTGAAAAAATGAAAGCAATCTTATTCATTCCCCCCCCCCCCCTCTAGGCTTGCATTTCAGATCCAACAAGTGGTATCAAAGTCTCGTTACCTATAAATTTTTAAAGGTTTTTATTGATTTTTGATCAATTTTTAAGGTTCTTATGCGATTTTATTGATAGATCTTGTTGAGTGAGTAGTATGTGGTTAGAATTGATGTTTGGAGTTGGTATATTAGAGAATATTTTATGAAAATTGAATAATTTTGGGTGAGAAATCGCGGGTCTGTTCATCAACCATCGATGGTCGATGAACATCAACGAGGGTACCTGCTAACCATTGATGGTGCTTAGGAACCCGTTGATAGTAAGAAGGTAGAATTGTTGTTGTTTTTACCCTTTAACATAATTTCTTTTCAATTCCCTTTGATTCTAATTCTTATATAAGTGTTTTCTCTATACTAAATCAAGTTTATTTTCTGTTGTAGAGAATATCTAGACTTAAATGTGCCCGAGATGATCAACTTTCAAGTGTCATACAAGAGAAGTATGAAAAACTTCTTTTTGTCTTTGAGAGAGGAGTTGATATTGATAATCACATTTTATAACAATTTTATACCCTCATCATCTATCTTATATAAATAAATATACCGCTAATAATTATTTTTATCTTAATTTACGTGTAATATAGAATTATTGAATAAGAGCTCAAATGAAGATTATTTTAAGCCCAAAAGATCTCTAATGAAGCCCGTGATGCCTAAATTCAAAGCCCACGACTAAGTTTAGAAGCAAAATCTCAGCACTCATCACTTTCTTGGTTAGAATTATTAATAATTTGGCCTGCAATTGAGAATCAAATCAAATATGGAAAAAATAAAGTCAAATTCGTGCTCAGGATGGTCAACCGCAAAGAAAAGACGATATCTCCCAATCTAGAAAGAAGAATTCAACATATATATTTCGACGAGACGAAGCCATCCAAATTACCAGATTCTAAAAATTTCATAAGTACTAGCAGGTTATGATAGAAATTCAAATTTAATTGATATATATTTAATTATTTGAAAGCCAAGCAAAATTCAAAGAAGCCCAAGAGCATTTAAGAGAAGCCCAAGAGTCTTAAATGAATTAAATATAAAAAAAATAAAGCCCACAAAGCCCATCTCTCAAGTATTAAATCAATGGTCTAAATTATTTTGAGGGATCCTATGATTATGAGGATTTCTTGGGGCCTAAGCCAAATCCTATGGTTGTAAGGGTTACTTGGGGGCCAAGACAAATCTAAGGGTTGTGAGAGATTCTTGTTATCTATAAATAAAGGAGTAGAGTGAGGGCTTGAGATTATGAAATATTTTGTAAAAATTCCATTTGGAGAGGAGAGTTACTCTTAATTGAGAAGACCTTCTAAATTTATAACTTTTAATTACAATTAATAAAAATATTTTCACCCCTTCATATTTTCTTTTCTTCTCTTTGTCCAAGGATAAAAAGAGGATGAAGATGAAGATAAGATGAAGATAAGGGTTTACTTTTTATTCCTTTCTTTTCTTTTCTTGTAATATTTTCTTTTCTTGCTTATTTAATGCTTTGTAGAGTAGATTTACATTCATGTCTTTACTTTCATGTATTTACTTTCATGTATTTACTTTCTTGTATTTATTTTATAGTTTAGATTTTATTTTTCTTTTCTTTAATTCACATTGAGGCTAGAACCCTCTAGGAAATTACCCTTTTCTAAATATGGAGCTAATATTTATGAGAATTCTAGAAATTATTTGAAACTAGTTTTATATCCAACTTATTCAAATAAGATTGAGATTAGCTAAGTGGATCTATTCTAGATTCCTCATATCTTTAATTAATCCTCCATATTTTATCTTCTTGATCTTCCTCTTTGTTCTTGTTTTTATTTATTTTATTTTATTTTCCTTTATTATCTTCTTTATTTTCCTTCATTTTATTCATCATTCTTTCTCCTCTCTCAATTTATTTTTCTTTTCTTTAATTCACCTTGAGGCTAGAACCCTCTAGGGAATTGCCATTTTCTAAATGTGGAGCTAATATTTGTGGGAATTTTAGAAATTGTTTGAAACTAGCTTTATATCCTACTTATTCACATAAGATTGAGATTAGCTAAGTGGATCTATTCTAGATTCCTCATATCTTTAATTAATCTTTCATATTTTACCTTCTTGATCTTCCTCTTTATTCTTGCTTTTTACTTATTTGTTTTATTTTTCTTTATTATCTTATTTATTTTCCTTCATTTTATTCACCACTCTTTATCTTTCCTCTCTCAAACTCATTTTGTTTTATTTTGCACATATTCACAATCACTCTCAAATCTCTCCACAATCCATCACATTTCTTTTATCACTCCTAATTATCCTTTTACAACATAAGAATCGATTTTGATTAACTCTTACAACACCTTCCTCGTGGGATCAATAACTTTTATACTATAACTTGATAGTTGTATACTTATAACTTTAGGTATTATTTAAATTCCTATCGGATATTCACCATCCGGAGGAATGTGCCAATATTATTTAGATACAAAATAGAGCCGGCCTAAGCTCTATGATGAACAAAGGGGGCAAGAGAGTGAATGTCAGCCTTGTGAGGGAATTTTATATGTATTACAAAAGAAATTTAATAAGCGGACTTCAGAAGTGCCTTCCGAGCATGCCTTATATGTGAAGGCAAACAAATTTTGGTGATATACTATTATAATACCTTTACATTGATGACTTGATTTTTACTGACAATAATATTAGTATGATTGAAGATTTTAAGAAGTCTATGATGCATGAATTTGAGATGACATATCTTTGCTTCATGTCTTATTTTCTCGACATTGAAGTAGTTCAAGGTAATGATGGGATTTTTATATGTCAAAAAGATATTATGCAAAGTTGTTGAAAAGGTTTCAGATGTTTGATTGCAATCCTGTTAGAACTCCCGTGGAGATTGGTACTAAATTATCTCGAGAAAATGATGATGCACAAGTTGATCATGCTTATTTCAAACAAATTCTTTGGGATTTGAGATAGCTCAAAAGTTTCTCCTTTTTCTTAAAATTTTTTAAAAACTTTGGACACCTATGTGTATGCTTTGACAAGATTGATTTAGATGATATTATCTTTTGGTATGTAAACTTCATTATGTCACACAGGTTCACATATGGTTTTCTATATGTCTTTAGTTTTGCGTACAATGATAAAAATATGATTACTTGACACGTTGTTTACACCAGATGTTTCATGTTGCAATTTCACACATCTAGTCTTATACTTATTATGTTTTATAATGTGAAATAGTGATAAAGAGTTTTATATTTTTCATGAGATATTTTGGAATATATCAATAATTTTTATCTTGTTTTTGACTTGAACAATGCACACATTTATTCTTTATATGTACAAATGTGCATTTATGCTACAAATATGTCAAACAAAAGAGTGTACTTGTTAAAAGATGATCAAAGATCCACACTCTTATGAAATCATAGACAGTTAGTGTATTTGTTAAGATGGTTAAAGATCCACACGCGTGGATTATGTTTGTGCATATCTCAGAGGGTAACCATCATGTACTCTCTATATTTAGAGATGGTGTGAATCGCCCGCCAAGCACTATCGTTCATCCTCCTAGATCCCTATTTAGTTGAGGTGATGGGGCGACACTTTGGTCCTTACTTTCTAAAGTTGTGATAGTTCATATCTTATTATTGCTCAATATTTTTTTTTGATATATCTAAATTTGTTCTATAAATTAGTATAATTCTTTTACTATTTGTTTTAGATACTTTAGATTGATATTTAGTCATTTTATGTGTGATGTTTGATGTGATTTCTCTCTTGTTCAAGTGTTTTATGATTAAATTTTAATCTCTTGTGCTATTTTTTATAATTTTTTGGTGTGAACTAGTATTTATTTCTCTTCCTTACATATTTGGATGATTTTTATCTGAATTTTTGAAGTATAAATTGTAACCATTTGTGTGCTTTTCGCTTTGGATAATAACAAAGGGGAGAAGGTGGTGTGAAATTTGAAATTTTGATGATCTTTGCATGAGTGGAGTGCTTTTTATCTAAGTGGTTTCATTTTTTTTAATTTTTAATTTTTTTCAAACACATGATGCATTATTTTAGGGAGAGTTTTTCAATACTTGTACTTGATTACATTTTTCATGAATGCATGAATGTAGAGGGAGCTTTGTGTATCATTGGTTTTGCATGAAATTGTATTTATGCTTATTGTTCTTTATATATATCTCAAATATGCATATATTCGTGTATTTCAAATTTTAAGTTTTATTATCAAAAGGGGAGATTGTTAGGACGTAGTCCATATTAGATCTCTTATTTAAGTAATAACAAACTCTCATTTGGTACTCATAAATGTTTGAGATGATATAGTACATGTGAATACAGGTATAAGAAGTGTACGAGGCGAAATGACGTGAAAATCAGCTCAAAATCTGATTTTAGCTATCCAACCAGCGACGGTCATCAGCAGCCCATCGATGGTGGATGATATCATCGATGGCTACAGGAACTGGTTGATGAAATTCTATAGATAGGATTTCCAATCGACGGTCATCAAGGACCCATCGACGGAAGGCTCATCAATGGCTACAGTGAACTGATTGATGTTTTCCAGAGATAGAATTTCGAACCATCGATGGATTGCAGGAAGTTATTGATGGTGCTCAGGGACCCATCGATGGTCGTGAGCAACCATCGATGGTAAAGTCAGCTAATTGCAGATTTCAAGTTTTAATCTCAGCCGTTCGTCGCTCCTTTTGATCTCTAAACTCTAGCACGTTTAGGATATCTCTTTCCTGATCTATTAAAGGCTATATATTATTCAAAGAGATAGAGAGAAGAGAGAGAGAGAGAGAGAGAGAGAGAGAGAGAGAGAGAGTTCTAGGATTTTGATTTGTAAGAGATTTCTTTGAAGGTTTTGACCCCCAAAACCTCGACAAACTCTCTCATCACGCACAACATCTCTGGATCATTTCAGCCAGGAGAGTTACCCTTGGATTCATCATCTACACCGTTCTTCATGTGCTGCACTTATATTCATTGAAGGACTTCTTTTCTTATTAAAAAGGCTATGAGATCTTTCTTATTTTCTAAGCTTAATTTTGTCTGATTGTTTATGTTTCAAACTTGTTTTCACAGCATACTCAAGCCGGTGTTAATTGAAGGTTGAGACTAACTAGGGCTAGGTATTTGCTCTTTATGGAGAGTTAGTTAGATGACTGGTTTCGAGTAAATTCTAGGATGCGGTCTTTGTAAGCCTACTGAATCGAGTTGTGATTCAGGAGAACTCTTGGCATAGTGAAGAAGCCTCTTCATGAGAAGGAAGAGTGGACGTACGTAGGATTGTTCTCTGAACAACTATAAAATCTTATGTGTCCTTAGTTGGTTGTTATTTATGGTTAATTATTGTCGTTCATTTTTATTTAATCTATTCCATTGCATATTCTATGTTTTTAGTAGAAAAACAATAGCAATCCTATTCAAAAGGCTTGCATCTAATATTCAATAGGCCTAGGTTGTGGCCAAACCATGTTATATTTGGTGTTACGTTGTGGTGAATTTAGTGTTCTATTCTGCATTATGATTAGTCCTACTCTCACATTGATCTTGGGATTAGTTTCTCCCTTTGGTTCCCGACACCATTAACGCTAACACTTTATATTCATGCTAGTAAAGTGTCTCGCAGGAAAATATAGCAAGTTTTGTATGGATGCTTTCCTCTCTACTTTAGAATTTGGATGCTCTTATTTTAACCCTAAAGAGTCCAAGGAATATGATGCATTGCTTCGCTAGGCAGCTTCCCATGGTCCATATATAGGAACCTATACTATTGAGCCATCCAAAGAGCAAAGGCTTGTCATCGTTGATAAAAGTTGATTCTGAGAGCAAAGGTTCAAAGTTGATTTTGAGAGCAAAGGTTCATTTCCTTCTAATGCTGTTCATTGTGTTACTTTACGTTACTCGATTTCTCATTTATATTTGTACCAAATAGTATCTCAAGTTAGTTGTCTTGAGTCAAAGAGTGAACGTAGTCTCCAAAATGCTTGATACTGTAGATTTTCATCTACTTTGGGCAATTTTCTTTTCCTGATTCATGAGATAGTTCGTAAATAGCATCTGAGGCAAATTCAGAATAAAACTTTCGCAAGAATTTTTTTCAAATAAATTAATATATCATGTCAAATTAGCATATACAAGGAACAAGAATGAAGTAAGAAACTAACCTCTATATATATATATATATATATATATATATATATAATGAGCTCCTATGAACTTAAGTTCATAATGAATAGTGGTCACCAACTTTTCTAACCACTCATCTTGCTTTGGGATCCGTGAAAGATATAAAGGACACTTTGAGATTTGTGCATCACAAATCTTAAGGCAAGATGAGTGGATAAAAAGTTGGTGCACCACTATTCATTATGAACTTAAGTTCATAAGGCACTACTATATATATATATATATATATATATATATATATATATATATATATATATATATATATATATATATATATATGTGGCGTTAAAATTGCTTATCAATACCCAAACAAGACTTCGTAAGCGGTGGGTTGACAACCGACGATCCATCCGACGGCGACCCGGAAGCCGTCGGCGTGATTCTGGCAGCATAAAGCGAGTCGACGAACCCATGAAGAGTGAGTGAAGGCGTCTGGAAACCATGAAACGACACGTCGTGGAGAAAACCCAGCGAAGCTCGCGGCGAGTTGGCTAAACTCAAACGCCGACGACGGAATCAACCGTACTTAGTCCGCCGATGCAAACGCAGCCGCTTGAACTCGAAAGTTGATCGGACACGGACTCAAACCCAACGGCGACATCACCGAGCAAAACTAAGCGGGAAGACCGAAGAGTCAACGGAAATCGGCGAAGAATCGGCGGAGAAGCGGTAGCGGCGAGAAAAAGCGGCAGTGACACCTGCGGCAAATGGCCAGGTGGCTCGGCCACTTTGGTAGAACCACCTCGGCTCACTGGCCAGGTGCTCGACCAAAGTGGTAGGAGGCTCAGCCACTGGTAGAACCATTAACCAGGAATTACCTCGGCCGTGGCCAGGTGGCTCGGCCCGCCGTAGAACCACCTCACCATCGCGAGTGCCTCGACCAATGGCCGAGGTGGCTCGGCCACTGGCCGGAACCACCTCGACCAACCTGGCCAAGGTGGCTCCCGTGGCCGAACCACTTGGCCACATGGCTGTGGCGCACCCCTTTTTTGTATAAATAGGGGGTCTTGCTCATGGAGGGTTCGGATTGGTGAGGTTGGATTTTACGGGTTTTGGCGGACTTCAAGAGTCCTCGCGAGATCTCGGCTTACGGTTCCGAACCCGGCGAGCTCAAGTCCGCCGACGCCGATCTATAGCGGAAGGTAAACAAACTCGGTCGAACTACGATACCCTCTAGGTTAAGCTTCGCCTTAATCTCGTGGATAGCGTGATTTCTCCTTGTAGATCTCACCGCTCGGCGATCCTCTCCTTCGTGAGTGTGATCCCCGAGCGATCCTCTCCTTCGTGAGTGTGATCCTCCGGGCGTTTCGTTCGCCGTGAAGCGAGGCCCTCTCGTCTGTAGTTCGAACCCGGTTTACACTGTGATCGAATTGCGCGTGGTCAACGGACGAACAAAAGTCCCGACGGGCAAAGAACCCCATAGCGAGGATCGGAAAATAGAGATCCTCGTGTTTGTTCACAAAAGGAAGAAAGTTGTAATTTTCGTTTTTTATGCGCCTAAAATAAAGGCATTTTCTTTGTTTGAAATTTTGTTGTAGGCCACGAAGGCATGGCGAATTCAAGCGGCGGTGAATAACAAACCAACTTTGAACAAACATGACCCGCGGTGGGAATAGCGGCTTCGACAAAGAAGCCGTCGATGTGCGGATCCGATCCGGTCATCGAGGAGGTCGAGTTCGAGTTCGACCAGAAGAAGTATGAAGAATACCTCTCCTCCTCGTCGGATCCGGTTCCCCGCAAGTCCAAGATGGTCTCGGCGCAAGGAAGACCCGATCGGCCTCGAATCGCGAGCAAGAAAATCCACCACCATGCCCGTCAGGCTGCGGAGACAAGCGGTGGTTCCCGTACAACAACGGCCAAACCTTGAACCCTGTCTTCACGAAGTCGATTATGTGTCGTGACTCTCTCAAGAGAGCCCGTCGAAGCTGACGTCGGCGCTGGCGAAACAATTAGCCCAGCGAAAGAATCAATGGATGGGGTCCGCTATGAGGCGGATCTAAGATCAAGTTGACTCGAGGTGAAATCGAGATTGTAGCCGATTCCTACAGTCGCCGACGGACGAATGGGTTCGAGTCAAGCGGAATCGATCCAGCGAGCGTATCGAGGCGCCCAGGCGCTCCTCAGCGCAGCGCGAGCTTTGGTGCAACAAGCCCGCGAGTTGAAGAAGGCTGACGAAGTGAGTCGACCTTCGGCTAGCTTGGAAGCCCAAGTCCGCCGAGGCTTCAACCCGGCGAAACCAACATCAAGCCTAGCTGCGCGAGAATATCCTGCTCCCGTGCTCAAATCGAAATTGTGAGCACCTCAACAAAGTGGCGTTGACACGAAGTCACCTCCGTCGTGCAGAACTTCCGTGAAGCTAACTCGCCCGCGACCAGCAGGCTTACCGTCAAGGATCGCCTAGGTCCGTTAAAGGAATCGCGGGTCACTCCTAATACAGGGGGTCGTACCCACAAAGATAAGAAGAAACCTGCAGCTACTCGCACCGGGCTTCAAATCGAAGTCCGAGAGCCCGTCGAAGATTCACACTCGCGAAGGCGTGTGTCGCGGCGGGTGACTTATGAAAGGCCTATTTGTTCTCAGAAGGAGACGCTCTCATCTGACGATGACAACGTTATACCTGAGAAGTCGTGCCAACACACGATAGGTTGCTCCAGTATTCATGCCGACGAGTTGTACTATCGTCTTTGGGGAGTCTGTAAATCGAAGAGGCAGCCCAGAATCAAACATGCCTTGCTTGTGCTCGAAACTGATCAAGGCAGTGTTATCGGAGTGCAATTGCGCTGAAACGACTCCGGAAAAGGCGTCGGTTTTTGATAGGCTCGGCACGAGAGTCGACGAACCCAAGTCAAGACGCTTTCGCAAAAAGAGATGGGCGCCTCAAGGTGATGAATTGCCGAGTGTTACCATCAATATGACCAGCAGAGGGACGTCGTCACATGCGTTCGAGGGCATGCGAATGACTTCGATTGCGGTCGGGGCTGTTGGAAACGACAATTATCGCAAGATGCGTAAGGATTACCCTCGATGATGAAGTGTCGGATGTCGGCCAGAATGGCTTCCGATAATACAATCTCCAGATAGGACAACCTTGCGGCGTTCATGATCAGCGGATCAAGTGTCCCGTGATGCTTGAAGAGGCCCTAACCAAGCAAAAGGACGCCTTTAAGCTTGAATGGAACCGCCATGCAGATGAGAGCAATGCATGACCAACAGATCCAGCGATAATGAACCGCCAAAGCGAGGCAAGTCGTCGCAATAATGTCAATTTAACGGATAGCGACGGACGGAGAAGGAGGTCGAACGTAGATGGTCATCTTTGCTTTCGGCAAAACGCTAGCGATAACACCGTCGTTCCTCCCCAAGTTTACCCGAACGGAGATGTAGGGGAGAACGAGAAAATTAAAGACCTTGAGAGCAAAATCAATACTTTGATTTCCGCTCAAGAGGTAAAGAAGACGGGTATACCATGTCCTTACCCAAAGGAGTGGGAATCAATCCCGTACTCGACAAAGTTCAGCCTCATCAACTTTACGCCATTTGACGGAAAGGGATCACCCACTCAGCACTTGATCTACTTCAAGTCTCATCTAGGCGTTATCTCGACCTTGAGCCCTTGATGGTTCGGTCATTCGTTGGCACCCTTCGTGGGCCTTCGATTGGTACGCCGTCTCAAACCGAGGGCGTTAATAGGCTGGGATGATATGGAGGCCATGTTTTCACCAATTTTTTCGACGATGACACCAGGTATCCATCGGTTCTTTGTTGGACGAGAAAGCGAGGGCGGGAAGCGATGGATAACCGTCAAGAGGTTCGTAAATAAGGCAATGAATTGCCGAGACCGATAACGGAGAAGTTCATCCTCCAAACTTGTCATAGCAACTCGTCATTGGACGTGTTGGAAGCAATGGGAGCTGCGCCCGTCAGGACACAGATTGGATACGTGGAGAGCAAGCCGAGCGATTCACGAGAAGGAAGAAAGCGGAGAGAAGTCACCTATGGTGGATGCCTACAAGCGTAACTTTGTCCCCGTGGCAAAGGTAAAGCACCAAAGAAAGTCTCAGACGCTAATCAAACGCTCGAATCGCAACCACAACAGCCAGCCGCAACAACGTGCACCGCAGCAATCGCGACCTCAATGGCGCCAACAAACTCGAATCGAAACCATCAAACGAGGTTTCCCAAAACTTACTGCGTTCAGGGCGAGGAAGTTCGGGCATCTTCAAATACCTTCGAAAACAACAAAATCGGTTGCCCCAATTGTAGACCAAGAAGAGGCAAACAAGGTTACGGATCCTAAGTCTGTGCTTACCAGTGGTACACCATCCTACAAAGTTCGCTACCATCTCAAGGACAAGATTCAGGCCTTGATCGATGTTGGAGTCATTACTCGAAACCCTCTAAAGAGAAGAAGGTGGGAGCAAATCACGGTCTCTATAAGCTTCGGATCAGTTCCTTGGATTGGTTCCAACCGACGCCATTGTGAAGGTAGGAATAAAGATGGTGAATGAAGATCCTCACGAACAGCG
Organism: Asparagus setaceus; assembly: GCA_012295165.1. NCBI lineage: Eukaryota > Viridiplantae > Streptophyta > Magnoliopsida > Asparagales > Asparagaceae > Asparagus > Asparagus setaceus. Next base: position 78,890 of record WHSE01000019.1, on the reverse strand, counting down.
TAAGAAGGCTCGTCACGCTACGGCAGCAAGCGGAGAAATCCTTTGGGTCCACCGACTTCTTTGGAAGGCGATCGTGGACTACATCCTCGGCCAAAAGGAAGACCAAGGGAAAAGGCAAGCTATGCCATCTTTGCCAACAATTCGAGAAGGATGATGAAAAATAGCCACCTTCAATTTCACGAAGAGGAGCTGAAGTCTTCGCTACTAGGAGCGGATCTGAATATAGTTACAAATATCAGGAGGCTCAAACCCAAATGCTAAGACCTTGTCAGGCGGGGGTGACCACGACTCCTCTCTCACTCGTGCGAGAGAAAGGACAACAGCCAGGCAGTTGCTAAAAAGCGGTGAAGCAAAGGAAAGCGACCTCAGTCCGAGGCTCAACTCGGCGGTCGATTCAATGCGCCCGTTGTGAGGATAGGCCGGAACATCGAGCTCTCCATACCGTTTGAGCGTCATGGCCGGTGAACATCCGGCGAGAATAACTCTCTGAGTTGCTCCGTTGTCAAAGAGCGGGAAGCTCTACAAGAAGCTGATTACGAGGTGTTTCTCACTCGAGATCAAGCCGATTAGGAAGAATCTACACAACAATGCAACTTGCAAACACTTCCCTGCATCACTTTTACAAAGGAGGATATGCGGGCGAGAGATTCAAGCACGATAGGCGCTATACTTCACGGGTATATTGGCTCTAGTGAAGTTAGCAGGATCCAAGTCGATCCGGGTTCAGCAATGCATCATGCCCTGCGCCTCATGTATCACCTTGGAATCCACTGCGGTAAAATGGCGTCAGCGAGCACAATGATCTATGGGTTTAACACGGTAGTCTCGGCGCTTGGTAAAATCGGATAAAGTGCCAAATGGGGATTTAAAGTCGAAGTCACTGCTATGTGATTGTGCGAGACTTCCTATAACTTATTGTTGGATTGACCTTGGATCCCGGTAGCGTTATAGTCCCATCTACTCTTCATCGGTGTCTCAAATATGTGAACACGAATAATGAGTCAAGGCGGTGGTCGCGGACAAACGGCCGTTTAAGGGGTAGAGAATTATTTTCTTGATTCTCTCCTCTACGGTAATGAGTCGGCGAATCATCGGCCCAAGGCACGGGCAGCGGTGAAGAAGGCGTCTGAAGCGGGCTTGATTATAGTGGTGGTTTTGTTTTGAATGACATTGTACCTTGTAATCAATCTTGGCGATGAAGAATCGTCGGATGAACATTGTAATTGGCAAATTCCGATGAATCAATAAATGGCGATTTAGAGTACCCTTTGTCTTTGAATGATGTAATGCGAGGTTTATACAAGCACAATTGCACTTACTTCGGTCATCTTGCTTTACACAAAAGCGGTTCGAGAATTCCTTGGGGACAGCTTCGTCATCCCACGAAGATCAAGTAGTGAAAAAGACTTGGTTTCTGGAAAAGGAATCACGGTTCCAGCGAATCATTTCTTAGAAGAAGATGAAGATGACAGCGGGCCTATCCTCCACACATTGAGATATAGTCTGAAACAGGGTATCATGAAGAAGTGGGGAGTGCGACTTGACACAAGGAGAAGGTCTATGTTTGGTGAGGTCCTCGAGTCCCTCCTAAGCGGCATATGTCCCAAAAGGGAAGCGGATAACTACTATGCATTGAGGCGGGGATTGGGATCGAATCATCCTCGAGAAGATGAATGCTCATGGTGATTGATAATAATCCACCCGATGAGGGAGGCGGACATTATCGATTCTTGGCTTGGGATTGACACCGGCCTGAGAGCTTTCAAGGCCTTGATGTCGAATATGGCCCGCGATCGATCCTGCTACTATTGGGGTGATGAAGATATGCCAACATGGGAAGACCCATGGATCCATCAACTTAGAGAGCAGTTTGGGGATAGATTCGAACAAAGAGACCCCCCTACTAAGGACGAGGTAACCCAGGCTAATATGGGTGATGAGGAGCATCCTAAGCTCATAAACATCAGTAATACTCTTCCCTCGGAAGAAAAGGAAGAGTTGATCGCCCTAATCAGGGAATATATCGATGTATTTGCCTGGAGCTACGAGGACATGCGAGGACTCGACCCTAATGTGGCAACACATCGCCTCAACATCAACGTGGATGTCAAACCTGTCAAGCAATGCAAAGGCGGTTTAGATCCACAAATCTTCTGACGTCGTGAAGCGAAGTAAAAAACTCATAGAATCGGATTCATCGAGGAAATTCAACACCGGATTGGGTGGCGAATATAGTCGGTCATGAAGAAGAATGGTTCGATAGGATGCGTATGGACTCCTGAGACCTAAGCATTGCTTGCCCAAAGGATGATTTCCCTCGCGATCACCGGCGTCATAGTTGACAATGCGTGTGGATTGAGAGGATGTCCTTATGGATGGTTTCGGGTTACAATCAAATCAAGATGCACCCGATGGCCTAAACACCGCAGCGTTGAGCATATCGGTATATTTTGCTACGGTCATGCCGTTCGGTTTAAAAACGCGCAACATACCGGCGAGCAATGACTAAAATTTTCGGGATCATCTCAGGAAAGCGGTCGAATGCTACGTCGATGACTTGAGTGCGTGAAAAGCGTGACAAAGGAGATCATATCAAAGATCTTAGAGCGGTATTGAGCTCATGCGGACTCATCGACTAAAGATGAACCACGCCAATCCTTCCTTGGGATGTCGGTGGCAAGTTCACCGGCCCGTCGTCACGACAAAGGAATCCACGTCGATCGATAAAGTGAAGGCCATTCAAGAGTTGCAACCTCAGAAATCAGAGAGCTTCGGGGGTTACAAGAGGCGATTGGCGTACATCCGGCGGTTCATATCGAACCTATCAGGAAGTGCCAACCATTCTCTAAATTGAACAAGAAGAGCGTGTCGTTTATTTGGACGGCATGTCGAAGCGTTTGAAGAGATCAAATCGTATCTCGCTAAACCTCTGTTCTTGTTGCACGCGTCGGGAAAACCGTTTCGATCTATCAAGGCAACGGATCATTACGTTAAAGCCTTACTCGCGGGGGCGGCGGCAGTCCGCGAGCGAGCGATGTATTGGGCGAACATTGGTGGTGATCTCGATACCCAATGGTGGCGGTGCCTTGCATTAGTGTTAGCGATTGAAAGATCGACACTATTTAGTCGGCGGGGCGATTTATGTTATCTCTAACATAAATCCGGTCGGATATTTATGACCAGCCGGCTTCAATGAGTTGGCGTTTGGCGAAATGGGCCTTGCTCTTGTCCCATCGACACGCTTCAAACAAGAGTCGGTCAAAGGGCAAGCGATTTGCGATCTCTTGGCGCCAACCCGACAGCGGATCGGTTGAGCTATATGATGATCTTCGGATGAAGTCGAAGTCAACACTCGTCGCACCAACAAATATGGCGATTGTACTTTGTAGACTTCTCGGGCCACTAATGTAGCAAGTGGACGGCTCTAAAATCTCCGGAGTCGGAGTTGTCTTGATTTCCGGGGAATGTCATGCCCGTGCTTATTCACTCACGAACCACTGTTCCAATAGCGTGGCGAATACAGCGCTACTTATGGACTTAGCCGTAAAAGCGGGGGTGAATATCTCGAAGCGTATGGAGATTCTGGCGATAGTTAAGCGGTCGGTGGTGACTCTGAAGTGAGGAACTCGATCGGTCCCTATCATCGGTAGCCGTTGAAATGGCGACTCATTGAAGAATTCTTCATCGAATATATCCACGCTCCAAAGCGCTCGCGGATGCTGGCGGCGTTAGGCGTGTCGTTAGCACAACCTTAGAGACCGAGCAATTGAGTTCGGTCGGGACTCACCGACTCTTCATTACCAATATATGATGGGGTACAAGAAGACAAGGGTAGTTACCAAAGAGGTACATGCAACCCAAACCAAGTTAGAGCCGAAGATTGGCTTTCCTATCGTCGATTCGTTTTACGGTATTCTACGGAAGGGCGTGAAGGAGAGAGAGTCAATCCGTGAAGAGCTCAGATTCTTTTACGACGGAAACCCGGATGCTATATCGAGAATGCGATGGTCTTTACTCCGATGCCTTTCAAACAAGGAAGCTGAAGAGGTCCTTCGGGAAGCCACGAAGGTGAATGTGAGTGCGCTGACTGGTCCCAAGCTCTGGCGAATCGGGGAGAATGGGCTACTTTTGGCCCGATGATTAATAGCCTGGTCGAATGCAGCTCGGAAATGTCAGCGTGTCGATTCCGAATTATATGCACATCGACCTCAGGCGTTTGCATCCCGGCCCGTCACGGCCATTGAGACATGGGGAATGGGCGTTGTAGGTCCCATTTTCCTCCGTCGGTTAAAGTCGCTTTATTCTAGCGATCACCGACTATTCTGGAAGTAAACAATCCCACTAAAGGAGGTCAAAGGCGAGTAACGTCATCAGATTCATCAAACACCATGTCATCTATCGACATGGTGTCCCAAACGGATCGTGCATGACAGCGGTCCCCAATTTATCGGCAATTCCTTCATCAAGTTTTGCGAAAAATTCAAGATACAAGATGTCTCGGCTGACCTATAATCCGCCGAATGGGTTAGTGAGGCGTTCAACAGGCGATCATCAAGATTTTGTCGAAGCTTGTGAAGAATAACAAGCGAGGCTGGGACGATAAACTTCGGAGAAGCACTACGGGCATATCGCTGTGATGCGTCTGCCGGCGAGGAGCTACCGTACTCTACGGTCTACGGGTGTGAAGCAATTCTCCGTTGGAAATCAGTTCGTCATGGCGTTAAGCCCTTGCGGCGAGAGAGATGGCGATAGAAGAACAACATCAAAAGCGTCTCGAAGAACTTGAGATGTTAGATGAGAAGCGCTGGAGGCTCAACAATGCATTGAGTTCTATCAAGCTAGAATGTCGAGGGCTTTCAACAAGAAAGTTCGACGAGAGAACTTTAGGGAGGAGAGATCTCGTCCTGGCTAGGCTGACGGATAATTCTCAACTCAAAAAGAAAGGTAAATTCGAACCCAAATGGGAAGGACCGTTTATAATAGACACGGTCTATTCAAGCGGTGCATATCGCCTTATCACTGAGAATGGCGGCCAGGCAATTAATCTTAGATAAATGGGAAGTTCGAAAAGTATTATCCTTAATACATTCGGATAACCCGTTTGATGGGAAGTTCCTCAGAGAATATCTCACTCATTTTCATGAGGATAACCCTAAGTTATTGTGTTTTCCTCCAAAATTCTCTCACGATCAAATTCATTGGCGGTGGGCCCACTAAAATCTCCTGGTCCAACCACGGCCAAAATCCCTCTCGATTCCTCCCACGAGCGAGAGGTCCACTCAAATTACAGCAATCCTACGAAAGCTATCCGTACCCTTCAAGATTCTGGTGGAGATCCTCTTAGTTTCTCATTGGGAAATAGAGTACATTCTTTCTTTCCCACATTTTACACGGAGATAGAATACATTCTTCCTCTCGAAGCAAGAGATAGAATACATTCTTCCTCTCTTGTCTTAGATTCTCGGTGGAGATCCCACTCTTAGTCTCATCTTTCAAGATTCTCAAAATGGAGATCCCATTTTTAGTCTCTCCCATTGGAAGCAGGACAAAAATCCTTCCTTTCCAATATCGGGAGATAGGGACAAGATCCTCCTTCTTCTCCATCAATAGAGATAGGATACAAAACCTTCCTCTCTTATTTCAAATTAGTGAGCACACGGAGATAGGACACAAAACCTTCCTCTCCGGCAGAGATAGGATACAAAACCTTCCTCTCTTGTTCATCCCTTACCGGAGATAGGAGACAAGATCCTCCTTCCTCTCCACCTTGGAAATAGAATACATTCTTCCTTTCCCTCAATCAACCTTATGGTTCAATCCTTCTCCGGTCAAAGAAAGCAAGATTCATCTTGGGGTGTTTCATCGAAGCCTAAGAAGGGATGAAGTCGGCTAACTGCAGCGCCGCCGGTTTAGTCTTTCTCCGATTGAAGAAGACACGAGTTCGATTACGGGTATTCCATCCGAAAACCTAAGAAGGGATGAAGTCGGCGCTAACAATGCGCGGTTTAGTCTCTCCGATTGAAGAAGACACGAGTTCGATTACAGGGTATTTTGTCCGACTAAGAAGGGATAAAGCCAGCGCTACTGCAGCGTTGCGGGTAGTCTATTCCCGTGACAAAAGCGAAGCCTCGTATTCAACATCGTAGCATTAAAGTCTAAGAGAGTCTCATTCTTTTAGCACGCGTCACGTGCGGGCGGATCGGATAATCCATACGCTAGCCTCAAGCGGTAGTTGGTAAAGGCTAGTCAAATCCGTTGAAATTTCGACCCGATAACAAAAGTCGGCGCTAACTGGCGTTGCGGTTTAGTCTTTTCGATTGAAGAAGACACGAGTTCGATTCAGGGGTATTTCATCGAAGCCTAAGAAGGATTAAGCCAATGCCTTGCGCGTTGGAGGCGATCTCTTGCAGTAAAAGTACCAGAGCCTATGTATTCAATATCATAGCAACAAGTCTAGAAGAGTTTCATTCTAGCACAGCGTCCGCGTCTTGGAGCGGATTTGGACAATCCATGCGCTAGCCAATTCAAGCGGTAGTTGGTAAAGGCTAATCAAATCCGTTGTGGTGAGGGTTTGCCAAAATCCTATAAGTATTATGGTTAATTATTTACGGCGAAATAAAAGAATCATAATAGAGCACAAAGAGAGGGAAATATGTTTTGCTTAACTTCGGATACTTTATTGAGGAAAGCTTGTTGAAGTTCCTCCGGCTTCGACCACGAAAGTCTCCTCGCTGCCATTAAGGGCCTCATGATCTCCTTCTTGATGTCAACCGGCTTCTGCTTGAGAGTTCAAATTCCTCAGACACGACCGCTAGAGTCTTTTCTTTGTTGGCCTTATTGACTTCAAGGCGATCGGGCTCTCCCTGGCAAGCTCTGTTAGAGCTCTACTATCCTCGCTTCTCCAGCGGTGACACAAGACCAAAAATGTCCCGGAAGATGAAGCTTAATGATCTCCAAATGATGCACAGCCTCACGCATTTGAACTTGAGTCCGATATAGCATGCATCAGGCCAAGGCGTGAGGCGAGCCTCGATATAAGAGGCGAGCGGCTACTCAAAATCTTGTAGACTTTGGAGCTTAACCTCTAAATGGTGAAATCATCAACAGGTGGCACAGGCGGACTCAATCTTCGGATATTCTCCCATGCCCTACTCCAAATAGGATTACAGTATAAACTAATTCACGGTTCTTAGCGAGAAGTTCACGGAGAATATTACCATATTCTTAAGGATAACTTCGATAACCCTCAATTTCCTTCATTGTGGGACCTCAAGGAGGATAAAATTGACGAGGCTTATATGGCCAGGACAAGCTCTACCTCGAAAGGACTCCTCCCTTGTATCGGTGCCGATTCATGCATGCGCAGAGGCCTACCAATCAACAATTGGGAAGAATACCTCCCACCGTAGATGAAAACAACGCAGTGTAATGCGGCCTGACGAACATGTAAAATCGGCGAAGGATTCACCGATCAGCGGTTCGGATCACAAAAGAATTCCCGATCAGCGGAGGAATCTCGAGGTCAATTGGGCGATAATCCACCGACCGCGAGTCAGCGACAAATGAACTCAATTAGCTTCGGTTTGAAATTCGACAGCGGTCAAGCAATAAATGCGACACAAGCACCGAGTATCCTACAAAGCCTTGGAGAACACAGAGAATTAGAGGAATCAAATCTGAAGCCAACCTCAAAGAAATTCATCTATCGACTTCGGTGGGATTTGACAACGGTCGGACAAAAATGCGATGCAAGTAATATCTTGACAATCCTACAAAGCGGAAAGGCTGAAGGGAATGGAGAGATCAAGCGCCGGTCATTCACAAGTCCTATCCGCCAATTAAAGAGTGAAGGGCTCATCATGTCAAAGCATCGGACTCATCAAGAATCGAGGCGAGGCGGCTTTGGAGGGTATCTGTGGCGTTAAAATTGCTTATCAATACCCAAACAAGACTTCGTAAGCGGTGGGTTGACAACCGGCGATCCATCCGGCAGCGACCGAAACGCCGTCGGCGTGATCTGCATAAAAGACCGGCGAACCCATGAAGTGAGTCGGCGTCTGAGCAATGAAAGCGACACGTCGTGGAGAAAACCGGCGGCAAGCTGGCGAGTTGGCTAAACTCAAGCGTCGGCGAGGCGGAATCAACCGATACTTAGTCCGTCGATGCAAGCGAGCCGTTTGAACTCGAAAGTTGATCGGACGGACTCAAACCCATGGCGACATCAGAGACAAAACTAAGCGGAAGACCGAAAGAGTCAGCGGAAATCGGCGAAGAATCGGCGAGAGAATGGCAATGAGCGGAAAAGCGACACCTCGACCAAATGGCCAAGGTGGCTCGACCACTTTGGTAGAGCCACCTACCACTTGGTAGAGGTGCCCGGACAGTGGCGAGGAGTCGACCACTTTGGTAGAGCCACCTCGACTGACAGGCCAGGTACCTCGACAGTGGCGAATGTCAACAGTGGAAGTGGCTCGACGCCATGTGGAACCACCTCGGCCAACTGGCAGGTGGCTCGGCAAGTGGCGCAAACCATTCCTTGGCCTTCCTTTTTTTGTATAAATGGGGGGTCTTGCTCATGGAGGGTTGGATTGGTGAGGTTGGATTTTACGGGTTTTGGCGGACTTACGAAGAGTCCTCGCGAGATCTCGGCCTTGCGGTTAGAACGCGGCGAGCTCAAGTCCGATCGGCGTCGGATCTATAGGCGGAAGGTAAACAAACTGGGTCGAACTCTGAGATACCCTCTAGGTTAAGCTTGTCTTAATCTCGGGGATAAGCTGTGATTTCTCCTTGTAGATCTCACCGCTCGTGATCCTCTCCTTCGTGAGTGTGATCCCATGACGATCCTCTCCTTCGTGAGTGTGATCCCTCGGCGTTCGTTTCCTTCGTGAAGCGAGCCCCTCGTCTGTAGTTCGAACCGGGTTTACACGGGATCGAATTGCTTGCGGTGGTCAGCGGACGAACAAAAAGTCCCGACGCGGGCAAAGAACCCGCATAGCGGGATCGGGAAAATAGAGATCCTCGTGTTTGTTCACAAAAGGAAGAAAGTTGTAATTTTCGTTTTCATTATGCGCCTAAAATAAAGGCATTTTCTTTGTTTGAAATTTTGTTGTAGGCCCGAAGGCATGGCAATTCAAGCGAGCAATGAATAACAAACCAACTTTCCCATGAACAATATATATATATATATATATATATATATATATATATATATATATATATATATATATATATATATATATATATATAGTAGAACTTTGATCCACTTAAGTGGATAAGGAAAGTTGTCCACCAACTTTTCCTCCATTGGATTTCCTTGGGATCCATGCAAGATATGAGCTCAATTTTTATTTGTTCCCACTATATATATATATATATATATATATATATATATATATATATATATATATATATATATAGAAGCAAGGCTCTATGAACTTAAGTTCATAATGAATAGTGGTGCACCAATTTTTTATCCACTCATCTTGCCTTGAGATTTGTGATGCACAAATCTCAAAGTGGCTTATATCTTTCACGGATCCCAAGCAAGATGAGTGGTTAGAAAAGTTGGTGCACTATTCATTATGAACTTAAGTTCATAGGAGCCTTACTATATATATATATATATATATATATATATATATATATATATATATATATATATATATATATATATATATATATATATATATAGAGCAAGGCTCTATGAACTTAAGTTCATAATGAATAGTGGTGCACCAACTTTTTATCCACTCATCTTGCCTTGAGATTTGTGATGCACAAATCTCAAAGTGACTTCTATATCTTTCACGGATCCCAAAGCAAGATGAGTGGTTAGAAAAGTTGGTGCACCACTATTCATTATGAACTTAAGTTCATAGGAGCCTTACTATATATATATATATATATATATATATATATATATATATATATATATATATATATATATATATATATATATATATATATATAGAGCAAGGCTCTATGAACTTAAGTTCATAATGAATAGTGGTGCACCAACTTTTTATCCACTCATCTTGCCTTGAGATTTGTGATGCACAAATCTCAAAGTGACCTTTATATCTTTCACGGATCCCAAAGCAAGATGAGTGGTTAGAAAAGTTGGTGCACCACTATTCATTATGAACTTAAGTTCATAGGAGCCTTACTATATATATATATATATATATATATATATATATATATATATATTTATTTATTTATTAGTATTATTATTTTTAGGCTAAATATCATAAAACCCCTTAACTTTGGATGATTATTAGAAAACCCCTTAAGTTTAGGGGTTATCAGAAAACCCCTTAACTTTGAGATTTTATCGAAACCCCCAAAGTTAGGGGCTTTTCGATAAAATCTGAAAATTAAAGGGGTTTTCGATAAAATTTAAAAGTTAAAGGGGTTTTGTGATAATCCAGATACTTAAGGGGTTTTCGATATTTTGAAAGTTAAGCGGGGTTTCACGATAATTGTCCATAGTTAAGGGTTTTTATTTATTTTATATTTAGCCTTATTTTTATTTTGAATGTGAAAAAGAAATACAATCCCTCCTCTATTAATTCATCTCTAATATCAACAACACCATTTCCATGTCAAAGAAATACAAATGGGAGAGAAGCAGCAATGGGTCATCGACTTGCAATCTGAGCTCGGCAGTATCAACCTATTTGTCGAGATCGAGAAAAAAGCACTGCATCTGAGGTGCCGAAGATCCTTAGAGACCTCAATGAGGAGGCCTACACACCCAGCTTCGTCTCCTTTGGGCGTATCACCACGGCAAGGACCACCTCAAGCCCATGGAGTGCCACAAGCGCACGGCTCTCACCGCCTACCTTAGGCGGGCAAATAAGCAGCTGGCTGAGGTAGCGGGGCTGAGGCCCTCGGTCTTGGACCTCATGGACTTGTCTGAAGGCCTGGAGGAGCCGTGGACAGGCGAGGATAAGTTCTTGGTGCTGATGATCCTTGATGGATGCTTCTTTCTTGAACTATTGATGTGGGACAATGTGAAGCTCTCGAGGCCATACATGAATCGTGGCCTATGGATGGACATGCTAAGGCTTGAAAACCAGTTGCCACTCATTGTTCTTTTACTTTGATTGAAGTAGGTGGTCACGAGGTAACCTGGTCGCCTCTTGCAAACTGAATTTTGACATTCTGCTACTTGGACGCTTAATTTAGTTGAGAATTTTTCAGTTGTGATCACTCTTTAGAATCTGAAATAGAAATAAAAACATGATACTCCAGTAGAATTTAACCTCTGCTAATTTTTTAAACTAATAAATGACTGACCAACAGCTTGAAGATACCGAGGAGTTCATAAGAGGTTGTAATGACATTTTCTACAATCAACCGAAAACCATTAAAGGAATGGGCCCCCACTTGCTCGACATTTCAAAGAAGAATATGACGGCCATAGGAAACTACATGCACGACTACAACTTTATCGTTCGCCCGGCCACGGAGCTCTTCCAAGCAGGGGTGACCTTCGAGAAAGCTCAAACCGCTTGTTACAGCGACATCAGCTTCACAAATGGAGTCCTCAGCCTCCCTTTTATCGTGTGCCACAGCAACATTGAGAACATCCTCCTCAACTACATTGCCTACGAGCATATACACAGAGGTGTGGGCACTGCAGTCAGTTCCTATGTCTTATTTATGGATAATATCGTCGACAAGGATGAAGATGTGGCGCTGCTCAGGAAGAAAAAGATAATCGCTTCCACGACAGGAAGCGATAGCGAAATCGCTTCCCTCTTCAATCGCCTCACCAAGGGATTGCCGCTCTTGGGTAAGATCCATGACACTGTGAATGTGAACAAGGACATTGAAAATTACTGCAATAGGAGGTGGCATAAGTGGCGTGCAATTTTCATCCAGACTTACCTTAGCAACCCTTGGGTTTTTATCTCGCTTTTGGCAGCATTCCTCCTCTTGGTTCTGACGGTTCTCCAGACAACCTACTCAATCATGCCGTACTACAAAAGCTCTTGATCTAGTTGAATTCTTGATACATCGAAGTAGATGTTGCATCATTCGTACGAGAATGTTATCTTCTATTCTCTTCTTTATGATTGTGACGTATCAATTCTCTTCCTTCCTGCAACATTTGTACGGAGTGTTATCATCTATGATCACTTAATGAACAATTATGATTCGTTTTGAATGTAAACAGAAAAAGGGTTTTACTATAAAGGCAATGGTTAAGGAAGAGAGATAAAGAGATGAGGGTGAGTGGGACCATGATTCTCACATAATCAGGCTCCCTCAATCTCCCCTTCGAACTGCAGCCATAGTTCTCTCTTGCCTAAACTTTACCGAAGTCCAAGGTAATGTCGACTCAATTCTGAGGTGAATATAGATGGAGGTGAATTGGGAAACGTGAACGGCCATGTAAACTTCGGCCAGCAAAACAATTGCCGGTAAAATGACCATTTCGTTCATTGGACCATTATCACAAACACGTTGATGGCATTAATGTTACTCACCAAAATTTTGGCCAGCTTAACTAGTGTTCAACACTCACAACTTTCATCCACAAAAATTCCCAAACGCTTTGATGTGCGTCAGGACCGATGAAACTAGCAACAACGTTCTCAATCCTAAATTAAACACATTATTCTTACAAACAACAACAAAAACAGAAGGTTTCCTCTTTAAAAAAAGAAAAAAGAAAAAAAACGCAAGGTATGCAAAATGCAGCTTCTAAAGGAACAAGCGCTGGGGATTTTTAAATTAAACGATCACCAGAACTGATTATAAAGGGTGTTTTAGTCAAAATAAAAAGAAAAGTTATTTAACCTTAATATAAAAGAAAATTTAAGCCATGTTTGAATTGGGGACTTATTATATACTAGGATTAATTTAATTCACTATTGTCCTGATATAAAATAATATAAGAGACTAAAGTGAATTAAATTTTCAACAAGTGTTTGTCTGGTTAACAGACATGACACTCTGATTTGTTTATACTAGCAACTCATGAGCTAAAAGATTTGCATTGGCTAAAAATATGGTAGATTTGACGGATCCATATTTTTATCCTAAACTTAAAGGGGTTTTCTTATATTTTCAAAGTTATAGGAGGTTATCTGATAATAATCCAAAGTTATGGCTTTTTTCTTTTTATGTTTAGCCTTAACATATGGTAGATTTGACGGATAAATATAGGGGAAAACCCTTTTAAAAAGTAGGGTTCTTTTACACGTAACCACTGCAAACTATAGTAGTTTTTGGATATTCACCAAAAATTTCAGTTTTCGTAGAAACACCATGGAGTATGCCCAGTTCATAAATTATTACCAACTCATAACTTCCATCCATATTATGTTAAATATAAGAAGAAAAAAATAACATAAATGTTAACTGTGACTAAATTTTAGAGTGGATAAGTGGGCAGGCGTTTTGAGGGAATTAAAATTTTTTGAGGAAGTTAACTAAGTTTTGGAGAGTAATAAGATGTTTTGTTAGGGTGAGAAAATATATTTAAAAATTGGGGCATCCCACCATGAGAGTATTCTAGGAATTTAGCATATTACTTTACAGAATATGGATGAAAACTATAACTTTGGTTACCAGTGCATATTTACATGGTGGTCCTGTTAAAATTGGAACTATTGTGGTGGTTATCTGAAAAACCACTAAATTCGTGGTGGCTCAAATGCCTAATCCAGACCCAGCTTTAAATGAATTCTTCACAACCAGCATGCTACTTGGTGCCCCTTGGTTGAAATAGCTAATCAAAGACAATAGGAAAAATAACCAATTCATCCTTAAAATATTGGTGAAATCTTGACTTCTCCCTAAAATATCAATTTCCATGTTTCCCCTCTTAAAATATGTGCATGTGTCCAGTGTGGTCAGTATGGTCAATATTGTAAGCCCATTGTCAAATATTTAATAGATCAATGGCGTGACAATAATTTTTATATTTTTCATGAATTTTTAATCTGTTTATCTCCTTATCTCCCAATCCAAAAATTCCAACTACTTTCCTCCAAAAATTACCCTTTATCCTCTTTTTTAAATTGATTTTTTTGAATTGTAGAAAATGCAAAAGGTAGTGTCACATCATTGATCTACTAAATATTTGATGATGGGCTAAGAAAATGATCACATGGAGCACATACATAGGCAAATTGGTACTTTAAGGAGGTAAGTTCAGATTCCACCAATATTTTAAGAGCGTTGACCATTTTGTGCAAGATAATAATGAAGGAGTGAGAATAGTTGAAGATTCTTTTTTATTCGTGTCTGAATTACTTCATTCAATTTTCATTATGCAGCTTTATAAGATTAGTAATCATTTAATACAGTAAGAATCTAGTTACTTATTTGCGCTACATATTTGAAACCTAAAAATGCAATTTTTCGCTACCGAAAAGAAAAATAGATCAGTGTACTTAGCTCACAATGTTGATTTTCTCCGATGTTGACCTCTTAAAATTTTTGGTTCATAATTTTTTAAAAAGTTGGTATTAGTTCTAGTTGTGGCTACCGTCAAAGCGCATTCCCAATAATCAACAAGTGAATAGTGATGTTTGATTTGATACATTGAGAACGTGTTTTAAGTATTAGCACAAAGGCAATCACCGAACAATTTGAAGCGATGAAAACTTGCAAATATTAGTTGGATGATTAGATTTTCTTTAGAACAAAAATGGTTTTGGGCATTAAAATTTGGTTTAAGCATATTATGTTCTAAAATAGAAATGTATTTTTATGGAATGAATATATTTCAATTTTAAAAATATGCATAACTTCTGTTTTCTTTTCATGTTTCACGATTCGAAAATGATTGTATAATTAGAGGTTGAGCATGAGCATATCCTGATCCTTTCATTTTCTCAAATTTTTAAGAAAATAGATGGAAAAGTGAATGGTAACTGAACTGTATTTAAACAATTCATTAAAGTCAGTTAAGTGATCATAGATGATTACTATATAATTAAGTTACCTTTTATGTTGAACATCTACATAAGAGAGAATCCAAATTCATATCTCATGGTTTCTCCTTTCAATTATATATATATGTTTACAATCATAAGGTAGAGAATAAAGCACAAATTTTGCAACTTCTACATTGACATAATATAGTGACAGTCCAAGTAGTTATCTTCTTGCTTAATGATTCTTTGAACACAAGTTTCTCTGCTGATATCTTCAGACTTTTTCATGCTTAACCATTGATTGCTTATTGTTGATTTTTATAGTAAGGCATGGTGGTGTACGCTGTCTAGAGTATAGTGAGAACCAAAGGATGAATGCCGCTAGAAGTGAGATGAAGATCAAGGATTGCTAAGGTAAGTTTGGATGAAGATGACACGCCACGTATGCCGCCTCTTGTTGGAGTACTCTTCCAAGTTCGTATTCAGGTGTAAAATTAAGTAACGAACAGAACCAAACTTTCTTCAAAATAGAATCAAGCCACTGAAAGCGACCGGTTCGATCGGTTTGATCTGTTCAAATTGAAGTTTGCTTAGCCCTAGCACGCTTCACCTCCGTCGTGCCAGCTTGGAGAAGATATATATAAAAACAAAAGAAAGGCTAGAAAACCCTGTTAACTTCGGATAATTATTGGATAACCTCCGTAACTCTAAAATATTAAGAACCTCCCAAGTAGGAGTGAGCAAACAGGTTACTTTGGACAGTTTTAGTCAATTTTTTATGACAATGAATCAAACCAAACTAAAAATAGAATCGAACCGGACCAAACTGAGTTATTTGAGTTATTTGGTTTTGATTTGGTCAGTGTTTTCGGTTATCACATCATCATGTGGGAATGATGGCTGCAACAAAAAAACATCAGGTTTCTTGGGCACAAAAAAGGAGAAGATACTTAGAAGAAGGATTAAGGAAAGTACACATTAAGAGAAAAGCAAAATCAAATAGATGCTTGAGAATTTAATTTATTTTGGTAACTTTCCTTTGATCCTAACTTGTTGAAGAAGATATTCCATGGCCTTCGGCCTTTCCTTTTGAGGTGTTGGAAGATGGATGCAACTTTTGAGATTCTCCCTCTATATTGTTTGATAGTTAGCAAAGAGGAACCACATGGGTCATTTAGTGGGCTCTAAAAAAAAGTGACAGATAAAATCCTATCAATAAACTAACTGTGTTCACTTTAAAAATCGTCAAGAACTAGATATAGCTAGTTTCGGCCGGGTCGGTGTATTCAGTTGTAAAATTAAGTAACCCAAACCGAACTGAACTTTCTTCAAAACCGAATCGAACTGTTGAAAAGCAAACTATTGATTCGATTTGATCGGTTCAAATCGAAGTTTACTCAGCCTTGTCCCCAAGTATAGGAATTATCAAAAAACCTCCTTAACTTTAAGATATTATTAGAAAATTTGTCTTATAAGCAACCCTTATATCCTAAGTTACTTCTTCTTCACCCCGACACGATTCCTATCGAACAATAAATCCATAGACATATAACAGATCGAACTACCTTCGTCAATTGACGTAACTCAGACACTTTTGATAAATGGAATAAAATTTTCATTGACAAAAAAAAAAAAAAAAAAAAAAAAAAAAAGGAGCCTTTGGTAATACGTAATAGATCATAGCATAAGTTGGGATAGCTTGTGCACTTGATAAAGGACTCCCTTATGGGCCATAGATAATAGCTTTTATCTTCCAACCATTCACCTTTTTCCAAACCCTCTCTCCAATATAACCAGCAGAACTTGCAACCATTTCCATCACAAAAAGAGGAAAACAAAAAGATCAAAAGTATGGGAGAGCAGCAGCAATGGATCATCAACCTGCAATCAGAGGTCGACAAGATCAAGTCTGGGACCGGGTTCTGGAGAGAGAAGAAGCCGAGCATCTACAGGGTGCCGAAGATTTTAAGGGACCTCAACGAAGAGGCCTACACACCCCAGATCATCTCCATTGGGCCGTATCACCACGGCGAGCCCCACCTAAAGAGAATGGAGCCCAACAAACGCATGATTCTTGCCCAATACCTTGAGCGGGCCGATAAGACTGTGGCGCAAGTGGTGGAGGCCATGAGGCCTAAGGTCCAGGAAATGATGGACTCGTACGATGGTCTAGAGGAGCCTTGGACCAACGAGGATCGGTTCTTAGAGTTGATGATACTTGATGGTTGCTTCGTGTTGGATTGTCTTACACGGGATTCTCTGCACTTGAGGGAATCACGTTTCAAGCGGGGGCTGTGGTTGGACTTGTGTAGGCTGGAGAACCAAATTCCACTGTCTGTTCTTGATATCTTGATTCAGATCGGAGAAAATAGGGTAATTTACTCTCGCTTTGCTCATTTGTTGCTCTTGTACTAGGTTTATATAGCATTTACATATCACCAGTGGGGTGCTCGAGTGGAAAGGAAGGAAATTCCCTGCTGAAAACCCCGAGTTCGAAGCCTCATTCACGCGCTCAACCATCTCCTATTAGTGAGCATGGTGGTTAGTGGGGGCCCTGGGTTTTACTTGGCCAGCTGGAGGTCCTTGCTAGCGTAACGGTCTATGAGAGGGTGCCCGCCACTAAAGGAACGGACCACATGTGGCCTTAATACTCAGAGGAGTGGTGGTTTGAACTTCGGGCGAATTACCAAGCTGTAGCTCAGTGACCAAGGTTTCTGTCACCCAAAAAAAATGTATAGCATTTACATTTTTGTTAGGGTTTTTGCCTTCAAATCCAATGGTCCTATTTGCATTTATTTTTAAACTCACTTACTTTTTACTACATCCATACATCCAAATAACTTCTCCTTTTATCTTTAAGCCCCAAAAACATCAAAGAAATATAGTTTATGTACGATGTTTACAAAAGAAAAATAAAAACCCCAAAATGCATTTGTGTTCTTCCTTCTTTCTTTCTTTACCCATAACTCATTGTTCTCCTTCTTCTTATTGTTTCTATGCTCTTTTGGTTGGATCTCGCTCTATCCTCTTCATCTTGGCTTTGTCCAAGCGGTCAGGCTTCGACTGATTTTTCTTTCTTTTTTATTTGTTCCTTTTTTAAAAAAGAAAAAATGCCGACTTCATGTTGAGGAAATTTAAAGTCGTAAAATAAAGATTATCCCTTCCAATTGATTTTAAAGAAAGAATAAATACAACTCTCAAATGCAATCTCTCTCTCTAAGCGACTTAGATAAAAAAATTACAAATTCCTCGATCGGTTGCGATTTACAAAGAGGAATGATCAGCGGAGACCCTTCCCTTTATTTAATCTGGGTTCTTCCGGTAGCGGTGGGAGCTTGAATCTTGTATCCCGTTGACGATCCGAGTCTTGACTCGTGGGGCGAGGTTGAAAAAGAACTTCGAGGAGCAAGTCTAAGAACTTCATAAAGCAAGTTTATAACTCTAACGAGTTTGATAACTCAAGATATGAGTTTTGTAACTCGCACGAGCAGGTATGCCAAGTCGGCGAAGAGAGCCAATCCAAAGAAGCCTCAACACAACCTCCTCCAAAAGCCAATCGAGAGGAAAAGCCCCTTCCACCGCCGAGCCTTTGGCTATTTATAGGTTTTGGGTGTAACCGAGCCCCACCTAAAGAGAATGGAGCCCAACAAACGCATGATTCTTGCCCAATACCTTGAGCGGGCCGATAAGACTGTGGCGCAAGTGGTGGAGGCCATGAGGCCTAAGGTCCAGGAAATGATGGACTCGTACGATGGTCTAGAGGAGCCTTGGACCAACGAGGATCGGTTCTTAGAGTTGATGATACTTGATGGTTGCTTCGTGTTGGATTGTCTTACACGGGATTCTCTGCACTTGAGGGAATCACGTTTCAAGCGGGGGCTGTGGTTGGACTTGTGTAGGCTGGAGAACCAAATTCCACTGTCTGTTCTTGATATCTTGATTCAGATCGGAGAAAATAGGGTAATTTACTCTCGCTTTGCTCATTTGTTGCTCTTGTACTAGGTTTATATAGCATTTACATATCACCAGTGGGGTGCTCGAGTGGAAAGGAAGGAAATTCCTGCTGAAAACCCGAGTTGAAGCCTCATTCCGCAGCTCAACCATCTCCTATTAGTGAGCATGGTGGTTAGTGGGGGCCCTGGGTTTTACTTGGCCAGCTGGAGGTCCTTGCTAGCGTAACGGTCTATGAGAGGGTGCCCCGCCACTAAAGGAACGGACCACATGTGGCCTTAATACTCAGAGGAGTGGTGGTTTGAACTCGGGCGAATTACCAAACTGTAGCTCCAGCTGACCAAGGTTTCCTGTCACCCAAAAAAAATATATATAGCGTTTACATTTTTTTTAGGTTTTTGCCTTTAAATCCAATGTTCTATTTGCATTTATTTTTAAACTCACTTACTTTTGATTTACTACATCCATACATCCAAATAACCTCTCCTTTTATCTTTTAAGCCCCAAAAACATCAAATAAATATTGTTTATGTACAATGTCTACCAAAGGAAAATAAAATACCCCAAAATGCATTTGTGTTCTTCCTCCTTTCTTTACGCATAACTCATTGTTCTCCTTCTCTTACTGTTTCTATGATCTACCTCTTTAGTTGGATCTCCCTCTATCCTCTTCATCTTGGCCTGTCCAAACGGTCCGACTCGGCCTGATTTTTCTTTCTTTTTTTATTTGTTCCTTTTTTTAAAAAAAAAGAAAAAAAATGCCAGCTTCATGTTCGCGAGGAAATTTAAAGCTGTAAAATAAAGATTATCCCTTCCAATTGATTTTAAAGAAAGAATAAATACAACTCTCGAAATGCAATCTCTCTCTCTAGCGACTTAGATAAAAAAATTACAAATTCCTCGATCGGTTGCGATTTACAAAGAGGAATGATCAGCGGAGACCCTTCCCTTTATTTAACTGGGTTCTTCACGGTAGCGGTGGGAGCTTGAATCTTGTATCCGTTGGCGATCCGACCGTCTTGACTCGTGGGGCGAGGTTGAAAAAGAACTTCGCGAGAGCAAGTCTAAGAACTCATAAAGCAAGTTTATAACTCTAACGAGTTTGATAACTCAAGATATGAGTTTTGTAACTGCACGAGTTTGTATGCCAAGCCGAGCGAAGAGAGGCCAATCCAAAGAAGCCTCCTCTAAGCCAACACAACCTCCCTCAAAAGCGCCAATCGAGAGGAAAAGCCCCTTCCACTGCCGAGCCTTTGGCTATTTATAGGGTTTTAAGGGGTGTAATGACCTATAATCGCTCCTAAATGAGGGTTAATGGCCCTCGGATCGTGCAAAAGCAGTTTGGAAGCTGTTAAGATCGTGTTTGAGCGAGTCAAAGCGCATAGTTCGCGTTACGGGCAAGCCTCGCGTCTGCGTTTTGAGCTTGAGCAGCGGGCCATGTGTCGCGTTTTGAGCTTGAGCAGCGGGCGTGTGCTCCGCATTTTGAATTGAAAGCGGGCCATGTGCTCGCGTTTTGAATTGAAGCGGGCCATGTGCTCGCGTTTGGGGCTTGAGCAGCGGGCCATGTGCTCAGCGTTTGGGGCTTGAGCAGCGGGCCATGTGCTCCGCGTTTTGAATTGAAGCGGGGATGAGCCGCATTTTGAATTGAAACGGGCCATGTGCTCGCGTTTGGGGCTTGAGCGGGCCATGTGCTCCGCGTTTTGGGCTTGACGCGGGCCGCGCCATGTGCTCAGCGTTTGGGGCTTGAGCAGCGGGCCATGTGCTCGCGTTTTGAATTGAAAGCGGGGATGAGCCCGCATTTTGAATTGAAGAGATCAAAACTTGTGATCTCTTTTCACAAGGATTGTCAACTTGTAATCCTTGTACTCGGAACATTAACCGATTCTCCTTTGTCATCGTGAAAGTCGTCGACTTGTAACCTTCATCGATAGTGTTTCGGATATTGCTGTCTTCGCATTTTTTACACCTATTAGAACCCCTCCAAAGTTTTCGAAAGTTCGCGGTTGGCTGGGACGAGCTTTCGGAATACTTTGGATATCTTCTTTTGTTTGTTCCTGAGAAGGTATTGCTCCCCATTCTGTCTTCAAAGAAGTTGTGTCCTGCTTTTGCCCACGCTAGTCATTCGTCTTGCATAGATGAACTCCGGCGTTTTTTGCCTTTTTTGAAATGCAGGAGTGACCGTAGCGTCTTGAACTTTGCTACATGGGACTGATCCTCGCTTTGAGGTTGAAACACCGATCTCCTCTATCCTCTTCATCTTGGCTTTGTCCAAACGGTCCGACTCTACTGATTTTTTCTTTTTTATTTGTTCCTTTTTTAAAAAAAGAAAAAATGCCGACTTCATGTTCGAGGAAATTTAAAGTCGTAAAATAAAGATTATCCCTTCCAATTGATTTTAAAGAAAGAATAAATACAACTCGAAATGCAATCTCTCTAACTGACTTAGATAAAAAAAATTACAAATTCCTCGACGGTTGTTCGATTTACAAAAGAGGGAATGATCAACGGAGACCCTTCCCTTTATTTAACTGGTTCTTCACTAGCGCTGGAGCTTGAATCTTGTATCCCGCTGGACGATCCGACCGCCTTGACTCGGGACGAGGTTGAAAAAGAACTCGCAGAGCAAGTCTAAGAACTCGAAGCAAGTTTATAACTCTAACGAGTTTGATAACTCAAGATATGAGTTTTGTAACTCGCGACGAAGTTTGTATGCCAAGCCGAATAAGAGAGGCCAATCCAAAGAAGCCTCTAAGCCAACACAACCTCCTCCAAAGCCGCGCCAATCGAGAGGAAAAGCCCCTTCCACTGCCGAGCCTTTGGCTATTTATAGGGTTTTAAGGGTGTAATCAACCCCTATAATCGCTCCTAAATGAGGGTTAATGGCCCTCGATCGTGCAAAACAGCTTTGGAACTGTTAAGATCGTGTTTGAACGAGTCAAAACGCATAGTTCGCTCGAGCAGCCTCGCTCGCTGCTTTGAGCTTGAACGCGGCCATGTGTGCCGCTGCTGAGCTTCAACGCGCCGTGGTTCGTGATTTTGAATTGAAACGCGGGCCATGTGCCGCTTTTGAATTGAAACGCCGCCATGTGCTCTGTTTGCCAACGCCGCCGCAGTGCCATCTCCGCTCAGCTTCAACGGGCCATGTGCTCCGCTTTTGATTGAAACGGATGAGCCCCGCATTTTGAATTGAAACGCGGGCCATGTGCTCCGCTGCAGGGCTTCAACGCCGGGCCGTGCTCCGCGCTTTTGGCTTCAACGCTGGCCGCAGCCATGTGCTCCGCGTTTCAACGCCGGCCATGTGCTCCGCGTTTTTAATTGAAACGCGGGGATGAGCCCCGCATTTTGAATTGAAGAGATCAAAACTTGTGATCTCTTTTCACAAGGATTGTCAACTTGTAATCCTTGTACTCTGGAGACATTAGCTTCTGATTCTCCTTTGTCATCGCGGAAAGTCGCCGCCTTGTAACCTTCATCGATAGTGTTTCACGGATATTACCGTCTTCGCATTTTTTTTACCCTTTAGAACCCTCCAAAGTTTTCGAAAGTTCGCGGTTGACTGGGACGAGCTTTCGGAATACTTTGGATATCTTCTTTTGTTTGTTCCTGAGAAGGTATTGCTCCCCATTCTGTCTTCAAAGAAGTTGTGTCCTGCTTTTGCCCACGCTAGTCATTCGTCTTGCATAGATGAACTCCGGCGTTTTTTGCCTTTTTGAAATCGCAGGAGGACCGAGCGCCTTGAACTTTGCTACATGGGACTGATCCGCTTTTGAGGTTGAAACACGGAGTCGCCATCGCTGTTTGGTTAAACGCGGCGCCGACCTCACGCTTTGTGTTGAAACGCGGTGGTCCTTCGCTTTATGAGTAAAACGCGGATGAACCCACATTTCCAACTAAGTCTTTAGACTTTTCTTTAAGGTGCCAAAAGTATAGTGTTAACTTGGCATGCCTTTCATACTTGTTGTTTGAACAAGCTTTGGGGACTTATCACTCTATCGCAAATAGTTGATAAATTGGTTTTATCATCGAGGTGAAATTTTTAACTTGATGATGATTTTTGAGGACTTATCGCTCTATTGAAGAGAGTCGATAAGTTGATTTTATCAGAGGTGTGGAGTTAACTTGATAAAGTTGGGTACTTGTGGTTTGAGCAAGATTTTGAGGACCTATCGCTCTATTGAAGAGAGTCGATAAGTTGATTTTATCAGAGGTGTGGAGTTAACTTGATAAAATTGGGTACTTATAATTTGAACAAGATTTTGAGGACCTATCGCTCTATTGATGAGAGTCGATAAGTTTAGGTTTTGTCGGGGGACAAAATATGAAACCTGTGATTTGAACAAGGTTTAAGGCCTGTGATGTGAACAAGGCTTACATGGCTTGTGGTGTGAACAAGGCTTTGGGCTTGTGGTCTGAACAAGGCTTTGGGGGCTTGTGGTTTGAACAAGGCTTTGGGCTTGTAGTTTGAACAAGGCTTCGGGCTTGTGGTGTTAACAAGGCTTCGGGCTTGTGGTGTTAACAAGGCTTTGGGCTTGTGGTGTTAACAAGGCTTTGGGCTTGTGGTGTTAACAAGGCTTTGGGGCTTATCATCCTATTGAGGAGGATTGATAAGTTGACTGTCAGAGGTATGAGGTTAACATGACAAGGATATGTTGCGATTGGAGCAACTTTGTGGACTTATCATCCTATTGAGGAGGATTGATAAGTTGGTTATCAAACTCTGCTGAGGATGTGTACAGATTTTGATAGGATTGCGTTGTAATTTGAACAACTTTGTGGATCTATCATTCTACTGGAAAGGAATGATGAGTTGATTGACGGGGTTTAGTTGTGATTTGAACAATTTTGAGGAACTTATCTGCCGGGGAGGATTGATAAGTTGATTATATCATCGAGGTATAGTGTTGACTTGATGAAGATACGCTACATCGGAGCAACTTTGAGGACCTATCATCCTATTGAGGAGGATTGATAAGTTGATTGCATTTAAGCAAATTTGAGGAGTTCGCCAAGACGCGGACGTTGTGCTACGATGTTGAATAGACTTTGTCGCTTTTACTGGTAAGAAACTAACCGCAACGCTGCGGTTAGCGCTGACTTTAGGGTTATTGGCCAACCCCCACCTTCAACGGACTTGATGAGCCTTTACCGATTACCGCTTGAATCGGGCTAGCATGCGATTATCTAAACCGCTCGCATGTGACATTGTGCTAAAAGAATAAAACTCTTTTAGGCTTAATGCTACGATGTTGAATACGTAGGCTTCGCCTTTCTCACTGAATAGACTACCCGGCAGACGATAGATGCGCTTATCTCGCTTAGGTTTCGAGATAAAATTCCCGATTTAAATTCGTGTCTTCTTTGATCGTAGAAGACTAAACCGCAACGTGTGTTAGCGTGACTTTACCCTACTTAGGATTCGATAAAATTCCCCACGTGTGAGGTGTGGATTGTGGTGTTATTAGAACAACCTTGAGGATTTATCGCCTATTGAAAAGAGTCGATAAGTTGATTGTCGAGGTGTTAGGTTAACATGACAAGGATACATTGCGACGGAGCAACTTTGAGGACTTATCGCCTATTGAAGAGAGTCGATAAGTTGATTGTCGAAGAGGTCGCCTTGCTAATAACAAGACGAGCTAATCTTAACTTTGTGGGGATTATGCTGTGATGTGAACAACTTTGTGGGCTTATCATCCTATTGGAGAGGATTGATAAGTTGATTGTCAGAGGTGCGAGGTTTAACATGACAAGGATACATTGCGATTGAGCAACTTTGAGGACCTATCGCTCTATTGAAGAGAGTCGATAAGTTGATTGTCAGAGGTGTGAGGTTAACGTGACAAGTGTATGTTGCATTGGAGAAACTTTGTGGACTTATCATCCTATTGGAGAGGATTGATAAGTTGATTGTCAGAGGTGTGAGGTTAACATGACAAGGATAAGTTGCGATTGGAGCAACTTTGTGGACTTATCATCCTATTGGAGAGGATTGATAAGCGGGTTGTCAGAGGTGCATTGTTAACCTGACGGGATTATGTTACGATTTGAGCAACTTTGTAGACTTATCATCCTATTGGGGAGGATTGATAAGTTGATTTTGGTGATGTCACGACGTTGAAGTGCTTACATTGTCAAAAGTGTTTTGTTAACTTGACAATATTTGGAATTCATTATTCTACTCGGAAAATAACAGATAATCAACCCCCAGTCTGTAATTATTCTAGGTTGATACTAACCGAGTCTTCTACCATGATTGAGCCGGTCATCAATAGCCGTGTCTTTGAGTCACTTCAATCCTAGCAATAATTGCTTCAACTTGTTCGCTCGAGACTAGTTGTTTCCGTGAACGACATTTTGCAACCCCATTCGAGCTAGGAGATTAGTTTGTAAATCTGCCGACAGTCAATCGAAAGCGATCGTGTCATACCACGAGCATCGAAGAGCCATGCTTCTGAACCGCTCGACGAAGACTTTGATAGGCTCTCCTCCTTTTGCTTAATGGCAAGGAGAGAAGTGACAGTGATTTCGTGTCATCTTCAAAGAATCGCGTGCGTGAAGAGTCTCTAAATCTCGCCCATTTCGGATACATCCCCGCAGTAGCCATGAACCATTCAAAGGCAACCCCTTGAGGGTGCCAATGAACAAACGAGATGTTATGGCATCGTTTGACATCCCATTCGTCCGTGACTTAAAATGGTAGATATGTTGGTTCTGATCCGTCACAAAGCTTGTAGCGTAGGGATTTTGCATTTTGGAGGAAGGAACCGTATCCCATTCGCGGGATACGGTCCGACAACCCGATCTTGGAGCTCGCACCTATTAGCCATGGCATTGAGGCTTCCTTCTCGCATTTTGCCGATTGAGGACTTTGCTCATTTTCGCCTCTTTCCTTTCTTCGAGGAGGATTCTACGTGATGAGCTTCTTGATCGGGAGCTTCTTGATCGGGAGCTTCATTCACTTTTCTTTCCGTTTTGAGGATCGACCCTCCTCCGTGATGATTCGGTTGAGGTGTTGAGCTAGTCATATGACCTTGAGCCCTATCCGCGATAAGTTGGGCTACCATTTCACGAAGTTGATCAATGGACTCTTGTTGTGATCGCAGGACTTCTTGTATCATAGCCCGATACTCTTCGAGCCTCTTCTTGAGATCTTCATCATTCCGTAGACAGTGGGCTCACCTGCTCCACGAAAGAACTAGAGGATTGAGATTCTCGATGGTGAATGCTCATCATCGACTCAATTCCTTTAGCCAACTTGTGATAATTGACGGGGTATGACCCCTGCTCGAACCGTAGTGTCAGAACTCCGCCTGAGTCATTCAAAGCCTCTTCCAAGTCGGGGACCGATTTGCCTCTCGCTCATTAGAGCTAGAGATTGACGGTCGCCTACTCCGATCATGTTAGAAGTGACTCCAAGGTATTCGACCTCCAAGCCTCCTTCCGTGAGAATGCCGTCGTTCGGACCAAATGATATTTGTCAATTGGTCAAACACCGACGCTTGGCATGTGGCGGCGTCGATATCCGATGATTTGGCACTTGGAGCGAAGATCGCGTTGAGTATTTGAACGCGAGGTTTAGACCCGCTTAGATTGTGAACGCTAGGTCCGCGTTTGAATGCTTGGGCCGGGTTGAGACCGCGTCTCGAGATAGAGAGGCGTGGTCGCTTGCAACCCTGCCAACGAGGTTCGCGTTTGAGCAATTGAACGCGGGGTTGTGACCCGCGTTTTATAGTGGGGACGCGAGGATCGCGTGCAACCCCCAGCTGAACGCGAGGTTCGCGTTTGAGCAATTGAACGCGGGTTGTGACCCGCGTTTTATAGTGGGGACGCGAGGATCGCGTGCAACCTGGTGACGAGGTTGGCGTTTGAGCAATGAGCAGCGGGGTTGTGACCAGCGTTTGGTAATGAAAGCAGCGCCATTGAGGGTTGCGTTCAGTCGGCTTTGCGAGGCGTATTCGGGCATAAGCGAGGCTTGCGTTACGTAAAAAGCGCTGGCTTCGGGATCGCGTTTTGGCTCCTAACGCGAAGTTCGCGGTTGGTCGATTGGCCGTCTCGGGGCTGTGTTCTTCGGCGAGCAGCACTCCTTTTCGCCTGATTTGAGGCTTTTGCAGCGACATCACCATCTTCACTGATCAGGTTAGCCACGCCAAACGAATGGGCTTTGGCCTCCTTAGAGGCTTTGTGGATCTTGCGCATAGCCTTGGGGCTAAGGGATCCGGAGGAGAGTGCCTCCTCGAACTTGGCTTGATCGAACTCTACGGTCAGAGTTTCAACAGTCGTCCCAATGAGCTTGACGTCGGATTGCGCCACCACTTCTTCATCTGTGAAGCTATTCCCCAGCGGAGTCGCCATCTTTTGTTCGCGAGGAAATTTAAAGCTGTAAAATAAAGATTATCCCTTCCAATTGATTTTAAAGAAAGAATAAATACAACTCTCGAAATGCAATCTCTCTCTCTAACTGACTTAGATAAAAAAGAAATTACAAATTCCTCGATCGGTTGCCCGATTTACAAAAGAGGGAATGATCAACGGAGACCCTTCCCTTTATTTAATCTGGGTTCTTCACGGTAGCGGTGGGAGCTTGAATCTTGTATCCCGTTGACGATCCGACCGTCTTGACTCGTGGGACGAGGTTGAAAAAGAACTGCAGGAGCAAGTCTAAGAACTCAAGCAAGTTTATAACTCTAACGAGTTTGATAACTCAAGATATGAGTTTTGTAACTCTGCCGAAGTTTGTATGCCAAGCCGAGCGAAGAGGCCAATCCAAAGAAGCCTCCTCTAAGCCAACACAACCTCCTCCAAAAGCCGCCAATCGAGAGGAAAAGCCCCTTCCACTGCCGAGCCTTTGGCTATTTATAGGGTTTTAAGGTGTAGCCGACCCTATAATCGCTCCTAAATGAGGGTTAATGGCCCTCGATCGTGCAAAACAGTTTGGAACTGTTAAGATCGTGTTTGAACGAGTCAAAACGCATAGTTCGCGTTAGAGCAAGCCTGGCGTCTGCGTTTTGAGCTTCGAACGCGGGCCATGTGTGCCGCGTTTGAGCGAGCAGCGGGCGTGTGCTCCGCATTTTGAATTGAAACGCGGCCATGTGCTCCGCGTTTTGAATTGAAAGCGGGCCATGTGCTCAGCGTTTTGAATTGAAAGCGGGCCATGTGCTCAGCGTCAGGGCTTGAGCGCGGGCCATGTGCTCCGCGTTTTGAATTGAAGCGAGGATGAGCCCGCATTTTGAATTGAAAGCGGGCCATGTGCTCCGCGTTTTGGGCTTCGAACGCGGGCCATGTGCTCAGCGTTTTGAATTGAAGCGAGGATGAGCCCGCATTTTGAATTGAAAGCGGGCCATGTGCTCCGCGTTTTGAATTGAAAGCGGGCCATGTGCTCAGCGTTTTGAATTGAAGCGAGGATGAGCCCGCATTTTGAATGAAGAGATCAAAACTTGTGATCTCTTTTCACAAGGATTGTCAACTTGTAATCCTTGTACTCGGAACATTAACCGATTCTCCTTTGTCATCGTGAAAGTCGTCGACTTGTAACCTTCATCGATAGT
Organism: Asparagus setaceus; assembly: GCA_012295165.1. Lineage (NCBI taxonomy): Eukaryota > Viridiplantae > Streptophyta > Magnoliopsida > Asparagales > Asparagaceae > Asparagus > Asparagus setaceus. The sequence continues at coordinate 50,497 of WHSE01000019.1, read as the reverse complement.
GTTTAGCGGATATTGGTCGTCTTGATGAATTTTACGTACCCACTTGAGTAATTAAAATATGCAAAATTTTAACAAAGAAATTTAATCTTATTATTAATCACTTATACAATTATACAACTTGCAAATTTCATAGAAATTAAAACAATCAAAAATAAATTCTTTATTATTAGTCACTAAGAATTACAACATTTTTTTAGAAATTATTGCATCATAATAGATAAATACATCCTAAATAGATTGGCACTTACACATCTATATCACTATCATTTACAACTCTTTCCATTCAAAAAGATAAAAACTAATAATTACAATTAACTTTCTACTCTTTATCTCCTATCATCAACTCATTATATCTATCTTCAGTACTAGCTATCCAATAGATGCCTTGAGTTTCCTTCTCATACCTCCACCAATCTTGTAAGGACATTACCGCCTGTACGGTAAATGAATCCAGCGATGTTCTGCGGTTGTCAATCAACCGTCCTGATGTGCTGAAAGAGGATTTCGAAGCTACGGTAGAAACCTGCACTGTTAGTAAACCATGAGTCATGATGGAAACCCCCTCTATTTATATAGGCAGCCCCCTAGTTAAATGATCAAAATATCCTTAAAATTTGGCCTTTTTTACCATTTTAGGGTATTTTGGTAATTTGACCAAAATATGGCCGTTTTGGCTATTTTGGTCTGTCCCGAACCGAGCCGGGTCCGGGCCGCCCCGCCCTAACGGTTACTTTTCTAGCCATTGGACCGGGCCAGGCTGACCTTTTGAGCCTGGCCCAGTCCCAACGATTACTTTGGGAGTCGTTTGGTCTCCCGAACTTGGTCCGAGTCCAGGCCGACCTGAAGCTAAAACCGTGTAAACAATGGTTTCTCTATAAATAGAGACCCTTAACTTACATCCAAAGGGCTCGAAGGTTCCAAGTTGGTTCTAAAATCTCTAAAGTTTTATCCAAGTCTCCTGGCCTTAAGGTTGAGCTCTCCTCTCCTCCAGCAGAGTTGCTCTTGCTCTAGAAGGTTCCTTGGGCTACCTTAGACTCTCCTTGGTTCTTTGAGTCACATATCTCCTCTTCATTAGGGTTTTCTCATTGGCCTATCACCTCTCTGTCGAGGTTTGTTCACTAGGGTGTCTAGTCAACCAATAGCAACTACCACTCCCTAACGAGTTCCATCCTCTCATTGGCTTCTACAAAACACTGAGAGTGACTTCTCCCTTAGTCGGAGTTATCTTTTTTTCTCACAAGAGAGTTTGCAAACAAACCCCTGTGGGAAAAAGAGTAACTTTGGGTCTTCATCAACTGAGATCTACTCTTCCTCCAAGGTGCAATCTTCACAAAGGGACGATGTCAACACCTTACACCTCATCATACAGTCAATAAGGATCCTTGACTTATCTTCATTGGTACACGGTCAAGAATTCACCCAAATAAAAACAAGGAGTAAGCAGACCAGGACCCTTCTCTGCCCGTTCGAAGCCCAAGTCACGATGATGTCTTCATCCCCCAATTTGCGCGGAAAACAAAGAATCACTTTTGTCATCAAAGCTGATTGAGGGGCCCTTTACGACAGAGTCCAATCTCACGGACTTAGTCCTGTAAGTTGATTTCGTGCATCAACAGATACAAATAGAATTAGAGATGAGAGTCCAATAACAATTGCAAATTATCAAGACATAAATATGAATCATGTAGGACCATTTACTGACATATGATGTAATTAGTAAATGTAACTGAATGAACCTTCAGCAAATACGATATGAAAGTGTGAACAAGGAAAGTTACAGAAACTTAAAACTAGTCTTTTATTCAAAAGACAAAAACATATACCACTAAACTGATTAACTTAGTACATGACGTTTGTAAATGCAAGTGAATAAAATTTAGGTAGAGGACACAGACCAAACTCCTAGAGATCAGTGAACAAAGTTTGACGAGTTGTAAATAAAGTTACAGCAAATAAAAGGCAAATAAACAGAGAACAATATCCAAACTGAGACAGATTTTGCAGATGATTTCTGAATTATTTCCCAAATTATAGTTGGCAAAGATTGCAGAAACACACAAGTATATAATAGCGGAAAAGGCAGATGATTATTTGCACGAGAACCAAATATATAGAGTTAGGATTCAAATATCGTTCTAGATTGTTAGATAGGTTCCTGCAAATAATCATAATTCTAAAATAGTGAATAAATTTAAATAAGTTAGAATCTCTGCCTGAAAAATGGGGCAATCATAGTTTCACTGTCCTAAAATGATAGTTGTGAACTCTAATCTCTTGCTGAAACAGATGTTTGCCCAACAAAATGAACCAGAAACTAGGAAAAAGTATAGAGAATTGTTGTTGCCCGACAAAATAAATTAGAAATTAGAGGAAAAAAGTATGGAGAATTGTTGTGTGAGAGAATAGAGAGATTGCTTATTGTTTTTCTCTCTTTCGTGCTTCATCTTACCTATTGAATCCTTTTATAGCCTTGAGATGCGTCGTTCCAAGCTTTTTGGTTGAGAGATTTCTGCCACTTATTCGGTTTTAATTACCGAATGAGAGGGAATAGGGAACGGAAGAGAAAATATTGGAGAAAATAAAACGTGATATTTTGTCACGTTTTAATTAAGAATGGGAAAAATAATCATCATTCACAAAGGTCCGCTATTTGTAGGTGTCTAACGCAGGGAAGATGAGGAAAGAAATATAGGTGTATGCAGTGACACCGCTCAATAATTCATATTTTGTCACGTTTTAAGCAAAAAAAACCTTCATATTTCAAATTGGGAACCAATTTCTCATTCAGCTCCCACTTCTCTATATTAAGAATATCTTGCTGAGTAGGCCATCAATTTCCAACCTAATCCCTCACTTTGAATAAACTTCTCCAAAACCAGGAATCATAAGTTCTAGCTTGCACTCTCCACACTGAATTTTGCTCCGGATAATGACTATGAAGTACAATTTTACTTTGTAGTCTTACATGTCAACGCCATTTATGAAATCAATCAATATTTACAAGGATTTAGTATATATAATTTTACAAGTTCAAGATGGATTTAGTCTTACACTGAATTTTGCTCGAGAAAATTTACATTTTTGTTAAAGAAATAATTGCTTGCCAATCAACAGATTGAGGATTTCCAACGCTTCGTCAGTCGTTATCCCAACTATTTTAATACACAGCCAGAAACCATACGAGGAATGAGAGACCACTTGCTGGAAGTTAGAATGGAGGATTACATCCCCTTTTGCGGCTACTACCATGACACCAACCATACTGTCCGTCCAGCGACAGAGCTCGTCCAGGTAGGGGTGAGCATCAAGGAAGCCGAAACAGAAAGCTTAAACGACATCAGCTTCAGTAACGGAGTCCTCCGTCTCCCTCACTTCCATTTCAACAGCATCTCTAAGGCTCTACTCCTCAATTTCATCGCCTATGAGCAGCTGCACGAAAAAAGCTACAGTGCTACTCACTATGCCTTTCTCATGGATAATCTCATTGCCACGGCCAAAGATGTCGCATTGCTTAGGGAGAAAGGGATTATCACTTGCGGCACAGGGAGCGACAATGAAATAGCTTCCTTCTTCAATAGTACCACCAAGGAGCTGCAATACTACTTTCGTGGAGATGAAAATAATGTGAACAAGAACTTAGAAGAGTACTGCGATAAGAGATGGCATAAGTGGCGTGCCATCTTCATACAGACTTACTTTAGCAATCCTTGGGTCTTCATCTCGCTTCTTGGAGCATTGATCCTCTTATTTCTCTCCATAGCCCAGACAGTGTACGCAATCATGCCTTACTACAAGAAGAAGAACTCCTGATTCCCCCTTCAGTGAGGAAATTCAAAGGCAATCAGGCTTCGCATGCAAGGGACAAAGGAGCAATAAACAACGCCAAAGCATGAAAAGCCTTTGAAGATCTAAGCAGGGCAACATGTGATACAAACAATCATTAAGGAAATTGAATAAATAATATTAAAAATATGTCAATGTTATAGCTTGGAAAATTTTGTAATGAGTGTTGTTAATTGTTTTATATCATCCATCTTGTGATTGAAAAGGTATCAATTCTCTCCTACATGGGATATTGATTTAGATTCTCGGTAGATAATGGAATGGAATTTCTTTAATAGTTTAATATATATGTCTATCATGTTGTTGGAGTATAAATTACAACCCACCCTTTATACTTTGGAGTTTTGGTGTAGTATTAGGGACTATAAGACATGTAACAGACAATTATGACGTTAGCATTAGGAAAATCCAAAAGGCAAGAAAGAGTTAAGCAGATTGACTTTTCTTTTAAAAGCAGAAAATGTATTCTCTGAGTTAAAACATGCAAAGTAACTTGATTATAACTTTAATATAATAAGATTTAATCTCCTACATCTGTTCAATGATAATCGTATATGAAGTAATGAGAATAAATAAGTCTTGGAGACTCGATCAACCCATATCATAAGTTTTACATTTTATTTATCTCAAGAGCGACATCAAATGAAGTTGGGAACAAGAAGTTTTACCATCCCTAACAAAAAGTCATATCTGAGATAAAACTCAAAATATCCCTTATATAAACAAAAATCATAAGCTTAGCAAAGAAGCAGAAAGAGAGTTAATTATAGAATCGAGTGCAAAGAGATGTTACTTGACATATGAAGTTGAGCTATGCTACTATAAATAGAATCCAACATGCGAGTACTATCAATCCAGTTTTGAAATTCAAAGTCTGAATATTGGCATCTAAATTGGTAAATGCGATTTACTACACATGAACTACCTACAACTAAAATTTTGAATGATTTCAACGTCATTGACCTATGCATCATATGTCATCAAAATCAATATTTCAGAATTTTCATTAAGTTGCTTAATTTTTTGCCTCTTGATACATGATTCAAAACACGTTAAAATCCTTTGAAATTTTGTTTCTAAGTAGTTAGTTGTAGTAGATCACATCCACCAGTTTTAATTTCTATTTTCGAACTGTGAATTTTAAAATTGAGTTGATATATATGCATGTCGAATACCAATGGCAGGGCTACCTCATTGAGGGTGGTGTCAAATCTCTAGCAAAATTTTTTCCGAGTATGTAGTAGGAAGACATAATAGTGAACCCACTACAAAAATAAGATCATTTAAAAATAAATTCTAATGGCCCAACTCTAGGCCCAAACCCAAAGTAGCAAGTCATATACCATCCCATTTAGAAAAGAAAAATAAACAGGTGGGTGTCGGTTCCACCTGTAGCTTGTATAGTTTGAGTGATCTCTCTTTACGCTACAAAGTAAAGAAAGGGTGAAAACTAGGGCTTTGAAGCATAGAAGGTGACTACAATTTAAGAAAGAAAGACACAATGAAGATGGGGTGAATTCTAACGGCTTCCATTCTACTTTACAATTTAGTTTAGAGAATCATTCAATTTCATTAATCATCATTACAAGGTATACTTACTTACTAAATTAACATTGATATTACCAATTACAATCATGGAGAGATCATTTTCTTCGATGAAGACTGAAGAATTTTTACGAAATCAAATAGGAGATAGTGGTTGAACGACAACTTAATAACTTACATTGAAAATTATATATTTAGTGGTATTTTGGATGAGGCTATAATGCAACAATTTCAAAACATGAAGACACATAGGGATTATTGTAATTTTACTTAGTTAAATAAATCTTTTCTATCACTCATCAAAGTTCTCGATATATTAAATATGAGCGAAATATTAGTTATATCGTCTTTTTATATATATTGTGACACCACTATCATGAATTTCTAGCTCTGCCACTATTGGATATTATTAATAGTAGCCTAGCTCAACTCTGATTGGAGTTGAGCTACGTACACTATAATTAATAGTGTCTAACATACGGATATTATCAATCCAATTTTAAAATTCAAAGTCCGAATATTAAGATCCAAATCGGTAAATGCGAATGCGATCTATTACGCATGAACCGCCTACAAATAAAATTTCAAATGATATATTGCCCAAAATTCTGTTAGGTTTGTTTAAATTTTCTAAAAATGATAAATATAACCTTCCTTAGTTAATTAAACTATTAGATTTCTAATTGAAGAAACTAGAGAAATGCTAGCCACAATCGCAAGTGCACCGTATTGGCGCTGTGGTTGGGACATGTGCCCCATACAGGGACATGCAAGGACACATGTCCCTGCTACAGCGCAAGTGCAGTGCACTCGCAACTGTAGCTAGCACTCCTCGCCATCAAAACCTCCGCCTCCCCCTTCTTCTCCTCCATCTGCATATGAATAACATACCCTTTCAGATCCTTCTTATTTCTCTAACTCTTCTTCTTCTCTTTATGGCAAGGAGACAAAACACCTTCTTTTGATCAAAACTATAGAGAAGAGATTGATTGATCCCAACAGAAAACAAATCATCAAACTACATTCAAGTCCTTCACCTCCTCCTCCTTCTCTTCCACCTGCATCCGCCTCCTCAGGTTCTGCTCCTCCATTAAAAACCTCAAACCTCTAATTATTTTATAATTTTTATGCTTCGGATATGGGGACAATGACATTTGGACAATCAGAGTGTATTAGGGGGGCTTGTCATGTTTAGAAGCTTTCCTAGCTATGTTAGATTCTGGGGGTTCTGACATTTATTGTAAAAAAATTTATAAAAGTTGTATGGATAGAATAACCATTTGCTTTTCACAACAAAGGATGAAACTGTGATGGTTATTGTAAAAAGCTATTCCTCGAGATTGGATGCGGATAAAAGAAAATAGTTATACTTATAGATTTAAAAAAAGAAAAATAATGAGGAGTCGTTAATCAGAACATTTTGTTTTGTGGAATGAGCATGTGCAAGGAACATAACAAGAAACACCCTATAGTCTTTCTAATACAAAAAAATAAAAATATATAAAAAACCAAGAAAAACAAAAAAAAATTAGAAAAAGATGAAGAGCCGTAAATCATGTAGTGTTTTCTATTTAAGAAAGGCAGTAATTAAGAAGCACAAGCAGCAACACAGTGAAAATGGGAGGGCGGCAGCTCAAAACTATACTCTCAAACCGAGCTCGAGAAAAAGAAGAAGCATTGCATCTGCAGGGCGCCCAAGCCCATGAAAGACCGCAATGAGGAAGCCTACACACCACAGCTCGTCTCCTCCGGGCCTTATCACCACCATGAGGCCCATCTGAAGCCCATGGAACGCCGCAAACGCTTGGCTCTTGCCAACTACCTTGGGCGGGCCAATGCAACCATTCAACAGGTGATGGAGCGGTCCTTGGAGCTGATGATTCTTGATGGCTGTCATTTTAATTGAGAATTTTTAAGTCTTGTTGGACGGACGTAGTAGTTTCTTGGTTGTTTGAAGTGGTTAATTAAGAATTTGTGTGGTCTTTTTGGACTGATGTAGTAATTTCTTGATTGTCTGAAGTGGAGATTAATTCTTCTCCCTCTGACGGCCTAACACAAATTCTACAAATTGCAGCTTCCTTTCTATGAGTATAATCATGTTTATTATGTTGTGTACCTTTGTGATTCTTTCGAATATGAACTACAATTAAAATATGACATTGCACAGGAATTTAACTCTAGTTATTTTTAGAACTAAGTAGATGATTGATCAACAAGTCCACGATACCAGGAAATTCTGTTGGAAAATTTATTTCCTTAATAAAAGATTGAGTTTCTTTATTGATTTTAATATAATTATATAGTCCTCCTAATTTATTGCCTTTATTTACTCACATTAATTTTTCATGAATATTGGTTATTATGAACCAATTTATTTTATTCCTTTATTAAACCTATTAAATTACATTAAATGTGTTATTAAACATAAGAGCTCTCTCACGTTTTAAATACACGTTATTTTCTTGAAAGGCTTTGTAGAGAAGAAGAAGGAAACTATATACATATATGAAAATACAAAGCTTTCTACTTCATCCTCTTGTATATTTTCCCATTTTATTTTATGGTTTTGGGCAAGCATCTATTGAGCAAAGAGGCTTGAGATTCTGATAACCTCAAGTGCCTACCACCTCGGGGACTTTTACCGCTAGTTCACGGTTGCATTGATACGTCTCTGCGAAGCTGTTGTTCTAGGGCGTTGACATCACGACGCCTCTTTACAAGCTAGCGACAATTCTTTCTCTATTGTTTATTATTTTAAATGATTTATATAATATTTTATTTGATTTGATTACAAAATATCCAACAATCTAGAACAACAGTTTAATCATTCATTTAATTGTTGCAAATAATCAATCTATCATAATTGCGTTTTTTTAAGCTCTACTCGATTCTTGGTCTCCGTTGCATTAATATTTTGTAACTGTTTGATAATCCATGGCCTATATAGACAAAAGGAGGATTTGATCAGTTTGGACTTATAAACAGCCTATGTTAATTATTGTTTTGTTTCATACTTCTTTTTGCTTCATATACTAGTGTTATAGTCTCTCGATAATTTTTTTTTTTGGTGTATGTGTTTGTCCTTTTGATCTTGCTTCTAATTACTTCAAACAAAACCCGATAGCATTTACTTGTTAGATTGCGGATCCAAACAAAGTTCATGAAGTTTCGATCAAGCATAATATTTTATTTCTTATTCAATTAAGTAGTATTCGGAGCCCTCTAGCACCTTCATTAATTTGTAAGGTAATTGCCAATTAATTTTTAGGATTTTAATTATAGTAGGAACGGACACACACCAATTCATTGGAGCATTTATCATGTGATAATTGCCTTCTTCTTTAACCATATTAAATGTTAGTATAATGCTCATAATTCTCTAGGCCTTCTTTTATGGTTAATAACCCCAAATTAATTTACCTAAACATAGAATAAGGATACAAAGGAGCTTTGTTTTATATTTGATGCTTGCATTCATCTGATAACAAAATTCATCATGAATTTTTCCCTCCCAAAGTATTATATATATCAGTCATAATAATAAATTGTGCTTAATATGACTATGTTATTGCCAACATAAATGCTCAAAAGTATTATTTATGATTTGTATTTATTCCTTGTTAATTCTTTTGCTATAATCAACTGCAAGGAGGAAAACCGCTGCCACATGTTTATTGTGTGGGTCCTTTTGATCTGGCTTTCAAATGGATGAATGGGTCTTTGTATATATCTCAACAATGAAACTACAGGGGTAGTAAGTTAAAATGGCTATACTACAGGGGTCTATTTGCAATTAACCCAAGTTAGAAAAGGGGAAACTATGGGGTATTTAATTGCAATGAGCCTTTATAATCTGACATTTGGGCATTGGGATCTTTCTACCTTGAGATCCATTATGCTTAAAACCCTATTCCAAGATGATTTGGCAAGGTAGTCAAACTGCAGTCAGTCACTAGGGTGAGAGGGTCTTTCAATTCCTTCTGAAACTTTCCCTCTTAAGGCGTTCAATCATAGGTATTTTTTGTGATTACGTGTTTCTCCCACAAAGAAAAGTTCTTTCTATAAACTAATCATAGAATTAACATTATTTCATTTACATACAACTTTTATTTCTATATGGTAATTTTCTTTTGCTAATGGAAGTAAACCTATCTTATGGAAGTTTTCATCGGAAAATTATTATTATTATTATTATTTTCATCTGAGACTTTAGGCAAATCTGAATATTAAAAGTATGCTTAATTATAGCGTGTTAGTACCAACAAAGATCATAAGTGATCAATTCATATTTCATGTCCGTTTATAACGTTTCATACAAGTGCTTCGGGGTTCATAATTGTTGTTAACATAAAGATGTATACTCCTTAGGGAACTATAAATGACAAATGATGTGGATCAATACGAGCAAACCAAATTAAGAGGTATAGCTTTTAGCTTCTATTTTATATGGTGACCTATATTTTAAATCTTCAAATGTAAAGATTATCTCTTTTATTGCATTATGATGGATGTTATAATAAATTTTCATATGTCATATTAGATCACTTGCATTTGTTACAAGGATTTATGCAAGAATGCACTTGTGAAATTTAAAACACATATGTATGACAAAAGATATTATTTAAAATATCAAAATAATGATGATATGGTTAAGAGGTGGAACAGATGATACTAGAAAAATGGCGAGGTGAATTTGGAAGGTCTCTTTGTAGGCAACCAATTTGACCATTTATTGACCCGAGCGAATATAAGTTTTAAATCCTCTATCATCATCATCATTAATTTTGATAAAAGTGAATAACTAGATTCATTAATATGGGTATTCATTTGAAATACATTACTATACATTGCCAAGATGCATATGCTAATAATTCTTTTGTAAAGTTGAGTTAAGATTCAATGATATGCATGAATTGAAAAATAACAATAATATTGACATCTCTCCTCTAGTGTCTCTTGCAGATATATTTCATGTCATCCACATGTGGAGTGTTATCTAGATGGGCTTTATGCTTGCATCAAGTATATAAATGAGTATAAAACACTTGACCCAATTTTCTAAAATTCAATATGATAAGAGGGTCAATCTAGGATTATAATCCTAGAATCATCGAGGGAATGAGGTTAAGCCCATAGTAGAGGTCAGCGCGTGAGGAACCCAACCTTTGATTGACGAGCTATTCTCATGATAAAGGTTCAATGCGGTAGAAACAAGCTGGACTAGTGATTCTCATGGAGACCGACTTTGGAGTTTACTCCTTTGTAGTGTTGGATGCATTTATGACTTGCACCATATAAGCTACTCCCTCATTCCTATGGTGATGCTGTCTATTGATGTGATCAAGGTGATGAGTTTAACTCTTAATAAGTCCGACCTATGTGGGGATACATACCGATCCACGGTATCCTTGGAAGACTTACCTACGTGAGGAGGAACCGTGGAGCGGTTAGGGGACATGGGTGATCCTAGTAACTCTCATGAGGCGGTTATGTGAGCATGGCCATTAATCCAACCCGCTCGCTCATTAAATGGATGCATATTGTGTGTGTTTTGTTAATATCGATAAAGGGGCATAATTCAAGGTTAGTCCATTATGTTTCTCAGTTAGATAAATGTCACTAAGTAGAGGTTCAAAGTCGAAAGCTACCTTTACCGAATTCACAATATCAAATTGCCCGACATATTTTCTTTATTGTTTTATATATCTACTTGATTTTCTTTTTCTTTCTCGAAACTCAACCTTTTGGGGATTGTTGGAAAATTTATTTCCTTAATAAAAGATTGAGTTTCTTTATTGATTTTAATATAATTATATAGTCCTCTAATTTATTGCCTTTATTTACTCACATTAATTTTTCATGAATATTGGTTATTATGAACCAATTTATTTTATTCCTTTATTAAACCTATTAAATTACATTAAATGTGTTATTAAACATAAGAGCTCTCACGCTTTTAGATACACGTTATTTTCTTGAAAGGCTTTGTAGAGAAGAAGAAGGAAACTATATACATATATGAAAATACAAAGCTTTCTACTTCATCCTCTTGTATATTTTCCCATTTTATTTTATGGTTTTGGGCAAGCATCTATTGAGCAAAGAGGCTTGAGATTAGCGGTAACCTCAAGTGCGGCCACCTCGGGGACTTTACCGCTAGTTCACGGTTGCATTGATACGTCTCTGGCGGCATTTGTTGTTCTAGAGGCGGTGACATCCATTTGCTTACAGCTAGCGACAATTCTTTCTCTATTGTTTATTATTTTAAATGATTTATATAATATTTTATTTGATTTGATTACAAAATATCCAACAAATTCTTCATGCCTTTTAAAAAATTTTCAGACCCAGAACTGAAGACCATTAGAGGAATGGCCAACCACTACCTCGAAATTTCAAAGAAGAAAGATACAGCAGCAAAAAAAAACTATGTACATGACCTTAACCGGATTGTACGTCCCGCTACAGAGCTCTACCAAACGAAGATGAGCTTCAAGCGAGACAGAAGCAAGTGCATCAGCGGCAACAGCTTCACAAACGGAGTCATTAAGCTCGGTACTATCTACTACCACGAGAACTCTGAGACCGTACTCCTCAATTACATTCCCTATGAGCATTTGCATGAAGGTACAACTCTGAAGCGACTTCCTTTGCATTATTATTGGATAATATCATCAACACGGACAAAGACGTGGCATTGCTCAGAAAGAAAGGGATAATCTCTTGCTCTACAGGAAGAGATGGCGAAATCCGCTTCCCTCTTCAATCGCCTCACCAAGGGAATGAGGTTAAGCCCATAGTAGAGGTCAATGATGAACCCAACCTTTGATTGACGAGCTATTCTCATGATAAAGGTTCAATGTAGAAACAAGCTGGACTAGTGATTCTCATGAGCACCGACTTTGGAGTTTACTCCTTTGTAGTGTTGGATGCATTTATGACTTGCACCATATAAGCTACTCCCTCATTCCTATGGTGATGCTGTCTATTGATGTGATCAAGGTGATGAGTTTAACTCTTAATAAGTCCGACCTATGTGGGGATACATACCGCCACAAGATCCTTGGAAGACTTACCTACGTGAGAGGAACCGTGAGGCCGCTGTTAGGGGACATGGGTGATCCCTAGTAACTCTCATGAGATCGGTTATGTGAGCATGGCCATTAACGCCCAACCCGCCGCCATTAAATGGATGCATATTGTGTGTGTTTTGTTAATATCGATAAAGGGGCATAATTCAAGGTTAGTCCATTATGTTTCTCAGATTAGATAAATGTCACTAAGTAGAGGTTCAAAGTCGAAAGCTACCTTTACCGAATTCACAATATCAAATTGCCCGACATATTTTCTTTATTGTTTTATATATCTACTTGATTTTCTTTTTCTTTCTCGAAACTCAACCTTTTGGGGATTGTTGGAAAATTTATTTCCTTAATAAAAGATTGAGTTTCTTTATTGATTTTAATATAATTATATAGTCCTCCTAATTTATTGCCTTTATTTACTCACATTAATTTTTCATGAATATTGGTTATTATGAACCAATTTATTTTATTCCTTTATTAAACCTATTAAATTACATTAAATGTGTTATTAAACATAAGAGCTCTCACGCTTTAGATACACGTTATTTTCTTGAAAGGCTTTGTAGAGAAGAAGAAGGAAACTATATACATATATGAAAATACAAAGCTTTCTACTTCATCCTCTTGTATATTTTCCCATTTTATTTTATGGTTTTGGGCAAGCATCTATTGAGCAAAGAGGCTTGAGATTATGATAACCTCAAGTGCCGGCCACCCTGGGGACTTTACCGCTAGTTCACGGTTGCATTGATACTGCTAGCGCAACTGTTGTTCTAGGGCAAGGACATCACGACGCCTCCATAGCTAGCGACAATTCTTTCTCTATTGTTTATTATTTTAAATGATTTATATAATATTTTATTTGATTTGATTACAAAATATCCAACAAATTCTTCATGCCTTTTAAAAATTTTCAGACCCAGAACTGAAGACCATTAGAGGAATGGCCAACCACTACCTCGAAATTTCAAAGAAGAAAGATACAGCAGCAAAAAACTATGTACATGACCTTAACCGGATTGTACGTCCCGCTACAGAGCTCTACCAAACGAAGATGAGCTTCAAGCGAGACAGAAGCAAGTGCATCAGCGGCAACAGCTTCACAAACGGAGTCATTAAGCTCGGTACTATCTACTACCACGAGAACTCTGAGACCGTGCTCCTCAATTACATGGCCTACGAGCAGATACACAGAGAGGACATCGGGGTAACTTACTATGTCTTTCTCAGGGCTAATCCCATCGACACAGCCAAAGACGTTGCATTGCTCATAGAGAAAAGGATAATCGTTAGCTTCAGAGGGAACGACGACGAAATCGCTTCCCTCTTCAATTGCCTCACCAAGAGAGTGCCAATAAACATTGTTCTACGTCCAGAAGATGTGAACTGGAGCGTGAAGGAGTATTGCAACAAGAGATGGAATAAGTGGCAATTTAACGCAGCGCGGAAGTAAAAACCTCGGAATCCACCAAGGGTTGCTCTCTGAATCTACAAAGAATGATTTCCGAATCCACGAAGAGCTTCGAATCCACGAAGAAAATATAATAAACGAAATTTATTTGATAAAAGTTATTGATTCTAGAGTTACATGACTCTTCTTAAATAGAATAACAAATAAGACTCCTACTAAGACTAGAATTACAAAGAAATAGAAAGTATTGTTCATGTAAAAGTTGGGATGATTGTCATTGATTTGAACTTGCTTACAAACTTCAACAAACAAATTCAAAGAGAAATATCGCTTTTATTTTAAGGCTTACAATGAAAATCAAAAAGATTACAACTTTTATCCTTAGTGAACAAACACCAGGATCTCTCATATATCGGCGGCGTGCCTTTTGCCCGTGCCGGACTTTTGTGTCCGTGGACCACCAGCGCAATTCGATCTGGTGGAGACCGGGTTCGGAACTACAGATGTAAAGGGGCTTGTTTCACGAAGGAAGCGGCGCTGAGGAATCACACTCACGAAGGAGAGGATCGCCGAGCGGTGAGATCTACTAGGAGAAATCCTGGCGCTATCCACGAGGTTAAGACGAAGCTTAACCTAGAGGGTATCTGTAGCTCGACCCGAATTCAGTTACCTTTCGCTTGTAGATCCGACGTCGACTGGACTTGTACTCGCTGTTGCTCTGGACCGTGCGCCGATTACTCGTAGATCTCCCAAGAATTCTTCAGAAGTCCGAGCTCTTCCAAATCCCCGAAAAATCCGTTGTCCGCCCCCCAAAATCCTCCCAAGACCCCCCTATTTATACAATGAGCTAACGCGTTATTCGGTTCTACCATTTCTGAGCCGAGTTACCTCACGGTTTGAGACTCGCTAAGTTGCCGAGGTGGTTCGGCCAGGGTAAGTCTTCCTACCACTGCCGAGGCACCCTACGGGTTGTCGAGGTGGTTCTACTAAAGTGGCCGGAGCCACCTTGGCCATTTTGGCCGAGGTTTGGCCGAGGCGCCGTCTTGCGGCGCTTTCCGTCGTTTTGCGTCGTTTCTCCGTCGATTCTTTTGGTCTTCCGGGCTTGGTTTTGCCCCGGTGATGTTGCCGTTGTGTTTGAGTCCGTGCCGGATCAACTTTCAGAGCTCAAACAGTTCGTTTGCATCGACGGACTAAGTACGGTTGATTCCGTCTCATCGACGTTTGAGTTTAATCAACTCGGCACGTCGTTTCATTGGCTCGTACGTCTTGCCGACTCACTTCATGTGCTCGTCGACTTCGCTCACGGCGTTTTGCGGCGTGATGCGTTTTCGCGGCGTCGGTTTGTCGAATGGATCGTCGGTTGTCAACCCACCGTCCGCGAGTTTCGTTGAATGCGATAAGCAATTTTTATGCCTACAGATACCCCTCCAAAGCGTCTCGGTCGATTCTTGATGAGTCCGATGCTTTGGACATGATAGTTCCGGCCTTGATGGTGAGGGTCCCAAAGATAGCTTCAAATCTTGATTCTTCGGATCATCGGTTCTTTGTAGGATTTACATGAGATCCGCGGTCTTTGCATTTATTGTCTGACCGCTTGTTAACATCTTGATTTGAAGCCGGTGGGTGAGTTTTGTTTGTAACTCGTATCGGTTGGTTGTTGTTTGGCTAACCATCAGACTTTTGGACTCCTCCGTATGTCGGCGAACTCCTTGTTGGTGACACGTTGGTTATTCGGAATTTCATAACCCTCAATCGGTTAATTCTTCCATCATCACGTGTGTCGTTGGTTTAACCACAGCGGGAGGATATGATTATCCACCGTGGGAGAAGTTTCTTCGGAATGAGCTATCTTTAAGAATATGGGTTTATTCTCCAGGAGCTCCTCGTTGACAATTTGGAAACAGTTTATACTCGTAATCCTAGTTGGAGTAGGATTGGGCGACGCGTTGATCAGCGTCGATGCCATCCGCACGATCGAGTTATCCCTAAGAATATTTCTTGTGAAAATATTCTTCCGGGAACTTCTCGAAATTAGGAAACAGTTTATACTGTAATCCTAGTTGAGTAGGATTGGGCGTAGCGTTGATCGTCGATGCCATCCATACGATCGAGTTATCCCTAAGAATATTTCTTGTGAAAATATTCTTAGAACTAGAAATTAGGAAGCGGTTTATACTCGTAATCCTAGTTGAGTAGGATTGGGCGTAGCGTTGATCGTCGATGCCATCCATACGATCGAGTTATCCTAAGAATATTTCTTGTGAAAATATTCTTAGGGAACTTCTAGAAATTAGGAAGCGGTTTATACTCGTAATCCTAGTTGGAGTAGGATTGGGCGTAGCGTTGATTGGCGTCGATGCAATCCATGATCGAGTTATCCCTAAGAATATTTCTTGTGAGAATATTCTTAGGGAACTTCTCGACAAATTAGGAAACAGTTTATACCGTAATCCTAGTTGGAGTAGGATTGGGAGGCGTTGATCGGCGTCGATGCAATCCATGATCGAGTTATCCTAAGAATACTTCTTGTGAGAATATTCTTCCGGAACTTCTCGACAAATTAGGAAGCGGTTTATACTCGTAATCCTAGTTGGAGTAGGATTAGGCGGCGTTGATTGGCGTCGATGCAATCCATGATCGAGTTATCCTAAGAATATTTCTTGTGAGAATATTCTTAGGGAACTTCGACAAATTAGGAAGCGGTTACACTCGTAATCCTAGTTGGAGTAGGATTGGGCGTAGCGTTGATCGTCGATGCCATCCATACGATCGAGTTATCCTAAGAATATTTCTTGTGAAAATATTCTTAGGGAACTTCTAGAAATTAGGAAGCGGTTTATACTCGTAATCCTAGTTGAGTAGGATTGGGCGTAGCGTTGATTGGCGTCGATGCAATCCGCATGATCGAGTTATCCTAAGAATATTTCTTGTGAGAATATTCTTCCGAACTTCTCGACAAATTAGGAGCGGTTTATACTCGTAATCCTAGTTGGAGTAGGATTGGGAGGCGTTGATCGTCGATGCCATCCATACGATCGAGTTATCCTAAGAATATTTCTTGTGAGAATATTCTTAGGGAACTTCTCGACAAATTAGGAAACAGTTTATACTCGTAATCCTAGTTGGAGTAGGATTGGGCGACGCGTTGATTGGCGTCGATGCAATCCGCATGATCGAGTTATCCCTAAGAATATTTCTTGTGAGAATATTCTTAGGAACTTCTCGACAAATTAGGAAGCGGTTTATACTCGTAATCCTAGTTGGGTAGGATTGGGAGGCGTTGATGTCGATGCAATCCATGATCAGTTATCCTAAGAATATTTCTTGTGAGAATATTCTTAGGAACTTCGACAAATTAGGAAGCTTGATTTATACTCGTAATCCTAGTTAGAGTAGGATTGGGCGGCGTTGATGCGTCGATGGGGGCCTAGAGGTGTTATTACGCCGAATAAATCTTCAAAATCTTTCCAAGCTTGGCGGAGGGAGTAGGAGCCAATCAACGGACTGATTTGGCACTATTTTGCCATCGGATAAGATTCCAATTAGGACTCCTAATTAGGGGCTGATTAGAGTCCTAATTGGAATTGATTGAGCTAATTAAATTCCTACTTCTTGCCAAATAGGAGTCCTTGTTCAAAGAGGATTGTGTTCATATGGGGTTGTTATAAATACCCATAATCCCTCCTTTTCTCGACATAGGCGCCCCTTGCTCTTTTGTCTTGTTTTCATCTGGCTTCTCATGTAGTCTCGTCTCTTTTGATCAACGAGGTATGTGTACAAGGGTTTTGTAAATTCTTTTTCTTCTTTTCTTCCCTTTTTTTGTGCGTATAAGCGGCCGACCACAAGGGAGAAGGGCGTCGGCGAGTGGCGAACCGCCGGCAAGCCCGGCGGCGGCAGCCTTCCGAAGCGGCTGCATGAGAAGCGCCGGCCTTGACCCGGCCCGGCAGGCGCCAATGTGAAGCGCCAGCGCGTGGCAATATTGAAGCATGTGGTAAGCGTAGCGTGGCTGGCGGCATGGCCTTGGCAGTGGCGCCAGCGCCCGTAATTGTAGTCCGGCCAGCAGCGGCAGTAGTTGATTAAGCTTGGTTGGTTAGCAGTCACGGATGGAGATACCCTTGGTGAAGATTTGCGAAGCTACCGTCCACGAAGAAGGTATGAATTTTCTCTTCGATTAATTATAGGACCAGCCGTTTGGCTAATACCACTATAATTAAAGAAGGCGAGGCATTCCATTTGTGCGTGGTGAGTACTCCTCTTCCGCCGCTTTCTCGAATCGGCTACCACGGCCGTTGAGGCGGATGAGCACTGCGAGGGCTCGGTAGCGGTTGGCGACATCAGTGATGGATCGCCTCGGTAGACTTCGCTAGCCTCTGAGACTATACCGAAGGAGACGGGTAATGGTCTTTTAGCCAAATAAGTTTTCGCCCATTTTTCTCTGAAAATTCTAAAGTCCTCTTTTCTTCTCTGCAGAGCCTACATCTCGGCTCCATGACCTGGCGAGGCGTTGATCTTTGGATGAAGATCCATCTCATCTCATTATCTGTTTGGAAATGCAGCTCATTCTTTTCTTTGGTGAATATGGTGATCGAAAAGGTCCTTCATGGCGGGCTTTCTCTTCATCGATTCGGGCTTGCTTGATCCGGATAGCCGATCACGAGATATGGGTTATCCGGTAGCTCGAGCCATTGTTGATGACCTCGCCCATCTGGAGGAAAAGCTTGAGGCTGCAAAGAGCTGCGGGTGGTGGGGCTTCCTCATATCGCGTTGCTCATCACGGGCTCGCGTTTAGAGGCATGGCGCGATGCTCGTGTTTTCTTGGGCTCGAAGTCGGTCTGAGAGAACAGGCGCGATCAGCTTCGGGCTGTTGTTCTTTGAAACATATTCTTCCTAAGCCACATCGGTGATATCGTGGCGAGTCGAGGAAGGATATCTTGCTTTCGGGGAGAGCTCCATCTTGAGGAAGATAGGATGGCGGTTTGGGTGGCGAAGGCCAACAAGGAAAAGCCCTCACCGCGTGTCCGGGGAACTTCGATCATCCGAAGCGGCCAGGCTTTCGAGGCAACTTCTGAAGACGAACACCGATGAGAGTCCTTGAGTCGAGTTGCGGGAAGAACTCCACCAAGCTTACAATGGTGAAGTGTCACCGGCTTGAGCGGCAAATCCTTTGTCATAGACTTGATGTTTAAGCGGTTGTAGTTTCTTCTATATTTGCTTCAAATGAATAAGATCCATTCCTTTCATTGTTTATTATGATTCTTTTGCCGTTAGAAATAATTAACCATAATACTTATAGGATTTTTGGCAAACCCTCGACCATCAACGGGTTTGATTAGCCTTTACCAACTACCGCTTGAGTTGGGCTAGCGCTTGAGTATGCGGATCCGTTCATGCGTGGCGTTGTGCTAAAAGAATAAAACTCTCTTAGACTTAATGCTACGATGTTGAATCGTAGGCTTCATACTCTTTACGGGCAAGAGACCACCGACAGCAGCGTTATCGTAGACTCATCCCTTCTTAGGCCGGGATGAAATACCCGAATCGAACTCGGTGTCTTCTTCAATCGGAAAAAGACTAAACGGCGGCAGCGTGTGGCGTTGGCTTTATCCTTCTTAGGCTTGGGATAAAATACCCCGAATCAAACTCGGTGTCTTCTTCAATCGGAGAAAGACTAAGCAAGCGTCGGCTTTAGGGTTATTGGCCAACCCCCAGCCCTCAACGGGTTTGATTAGCCTTTACCAATTACCGTTTGAATTGGGCTAGCATGTAGATTATCTAAATCCGTTCTACACACAACGTTGTGCTAAAAGAATAAAACTCTCTTAGACTTAATGCTACGATGTTGAATACGTGAAGCCGTCTTTTTCACGGGAAGGCTAACCCGACAGCAGCGTGTGAAGCGTTGGCTTTATCCTTCTTAGGCTTCGGATAAAGTGCCCCAAGATCGAACCTTGGTGTCTTCTTCAATGGAAAAAGACTAAACGGCGGCAGCGTGTGGCGTCGACTTTATCCCTTCTTAGGCTTGGGATAAAATACCCCAAGGCGAACCTTGGTGTCTTCTTCAATCGGAAAAAGACTAAACCGGCAGCGTGTGGCGTTGGCTTTATCCCTTCTTAGGCTTAGGATAAAATACCCCAAGCGAACCTTGGTGTCCTCTTTTGGCCAGGAGAATGGCCCGGCGACAGGCGTGTGAAGTTGGCTTTATCCTTCTTAGGCTTGGGATAAAATACCCCAGGCGAACCTTGGTGTCCTCTTTTGGCCAGGAGAATGGCCCAGGCAAACAGCAGCGTGTGGCGTTGGCTTTATCCCTTCTTAGGCTTGGGATAAAATACCCCAAGGCGAACCTTGGTGTCCTCTTTTGACCGGAGAATGGCCCGAACCAGCAGCGTGTGGCGTTGGCTTTATCCCTTCTTAGGCTTGGGATAAAATACCCCGAATCAAACTCGGTGTCTTCTTCAATCGGAAAAAGACTAAACGGCGGCAGCGTGTGGCGTCGGCTTTAGGGTTATTAGCGACCCGACCCTCAGCGGGTTTGATTAGCCTTTACCAATTACCGTTTGAATTGGGCTAGCATGTAGATTATCTAAATCCGTTCTACACACAACGTTGTGCTAAAAGAATAAAACTCTCTTAGACTTAATGCTACGATGTTGAATACGTAGGCTTCGTCTTTTTTCACGGGAAGGCTAACCCGGCAACGCGTGTGAGGCGTTGGCTTTATCCCTTCTTAGGCTTCGGGATAAAGTGCCCCAAGACGAACCTTGGTGTCTTCTTCAATCGGAAAAAGACTAAACGGCGGCAGCGTGTGGCGTCGACTTTATCCCTTCTTAGGCTTGGGATAAAATACCCCAAGGCGAACCTTGGTGTCTTCTTCAATCGGAAAAAGACTAAACCGACAGCAGCGTGTGGCGTTGGCTTTATCCCTTCTTAGGCGGGATAAAATACCCCAGGCGAACCTTGGTGTCCTCTTTTGGCCGGAGAATGGCCCGACGGCAGCGTGTGAGGCGTTGGCTTTATCCTTCTTAGGCCGGGATAAAATACCCCAAGGCGAACCTTGGTGTCCTCTTTTGGCCGGAGAATGGCTGAACCGGCAGCAGCGTGTGGTTGGCTTTATCCCTTCTTAGGCTTGGGATAAAATACCCCAAGGCGAACCTTGGTGTCCTCTTTTGGCCGGAGAATGGTGAACCAGACAGCGTGTGGTTGGCTTTATCCCTTCTTAGGCCGGGATAAAATACCCCAAGAGCGAACCTTGGTGTCCTCTTTTGACCGGAGAATGGCTGAAGCAAAAATTGGTGAGAGGAAGGAACTTTATGTTCTCTTTCTCGAGAATGAAACCAATAGCGGGGGCACTGTAGGAATCGAAAAGACTCGGTGACCTTGATTCGGACAACACAGTGCGAAAATCGGCCTTATACCTTCGGTCGGCTACCTAAGATAAGAGGTGGAACTAAAAGTGGGATCTCCACTCAGAGAACCGAAGAGACTCGGTGACCTTGATTCGGACAACACAGTGCGAAAATCCGGCGCATACCTTCGGTCGGCTACCTAAGATGAAAGATGGAACTAAGAGTGGGATCTCCACTCCGAGAACCGAAGAGACTTCGGTGACCTTGATCCGGACAACACAGTGCGAAAATCGGCCTTATACCTTCGGTCGGCTACCTAAGATGAAAGATGGAACTAAGAGTGGGATCTCCACTCCGAGAACCGAAGAGACTCGGTGACCTTGATTCGGACAACACAGTGCGAAAATCCGGCGCATACCTTCGGTCGGCGCTACCTAAGATGAGAATGGAACTAAAGTGGGATCTCCGCCGAGAACCAAAAGACTTCGAGGCGACCTTGATCGGACAACTGATGCGAAAATCGGCGCATACCTTCGATGCGCTACCTAAGGTGAGAATGGAACTAAAGTGGGATCTCCGCCGAGAACCAAAAGACTTCGGGTGACCTTGATCGGACAACACAGTGCGAAAATCGGCGCATACCTTCGTAGCTACCTAGGATAAAGAGATGGAACCCTTCGTTTGACCGCGAAAATTTTGCGGCTTGGAGAGGAAGAATTTTATATTCTCTCTCTGGCGTGAAAAGGACGAGTGGGCCTCTTGTTCATAGAAGGAATCAAGAGGGGATTTTGGTAATGTACCAGAAAATTTGTAGACCTACCGTCGAAGAATTTGATCGGTGGGTGAAATTAGGATAGAGGACAAATCTAGGGTTATCCTCAAGAAAAGTGGGTGAAACACCCCACGAGGAACTTCCCGTTGAAACGGGTTATCCTGAAGATACTAGGGGTAGTATTTCTTCAGGAACTTCCCATTTATCGGCATTAGTTGCCGGTCGCCACTTTGGGTAATTAGGCGATATGCACCATTGGAGTAAACCGTTTCTATTACAAATGGACCCTCCCATTTAGGTTCGAATTTACCTTTCTTCTTGGAAGTGAGGATTATCGGTTGTCGAGCAGCGAGGACCAAATCTCCTTCTCTAAAGGTTCTCTGTCGAACTTTCTTGTTGAAAGCCCTCGACATTCTAGCTTGGTAGAACTCAATGCATTGTTGAGCCTCGAGCTTCTCATCTAACATCTCAAGCTCTTGAGGCGTTTTGATGTTGTTCTTGGTCGTCATCTCGTCGAAGCGTCGAAGTGGCGAATCTGGATTTCCAGCGGAGAAGCGCCGCGCAGTAAACCGGGGAGTGCGGGGTCGCTCGGTTGGCGTCGCGTCTGGATTGTGCGATATGCCCGAGTGCTTCTCAGAGTTTATCGTCCGGTCTCGCTTGTTATTCTTCACAAGCTTGACAAGATTTTGATGATCGTCTTGTTGAGCGCCTCGGCTAATCCATTTCTTCTGGATTATAGAGTGTCGATGAGACATCTTGTATTTTGAACTTTTAAAACGATGAAGGAATTGCGATGAATTGGGGACCGTTGTCATGCGATCCGTCTCGGGACACCATGTCGATAGATGACATGGTGTTTGATAAACTTGATGATTACTGCTGCCTGACTTCTTTTAGCGGGATTGCTTGACCCACTTGGAGAAGTAGTCGGTGATCGCTAGAATAAACCGATCGCCTTTGGTAGCGGAGGAAAAATAGGACCTACAACATCCATTCCCATGTCTCGAATGGCGGGATGTGGCGAAGGATGCAAGCTGCTCACGGAGGTGATGCATATAATTCGCGTGAATTTGACACGCGTGGCATTTTCGAGCGTACTCGACCGCGTCATTGATCATCGTGGGCCAAAAGTAGCCCATTCTCCTGATTCGATCGTAGAGCTTGGGACCAGGCTGGTGCGCACCACATTCACCTTCGTGTGCTTCCCGAAGGACCTCTTTTGCCTCTTTGTTTGAGAGGCATCGGAGTAAAAGACCATCGTACCCCCGGCGATACAACATCTGGGTCTCTGTGTCGTAAAAGAATCTTGGAGCTCTTCGCCGGACTGACTCTCTCTCCTTCACGTCTTCTGGTAGAATACCGTGTAGGACGTAATCGATGATAGGAAAGCGCCAATCTCGGGGCTCCAACTTGGTTTGGGTTGTATACACTTCTTTGGTAACTACCCCCTTATCTTCTTGTACTTCCTCATATATCGGTACAAAAAGCTGATGAGTCCTGACCGTAACCAGTTGCTCGGTCTCGGAAGGTTGTGCCAGCGATACTGCTAATGCGGCCAATGCATCCGCATAAGCGTTCTGAAGGCGTGGAATATATTCGATGAAGAACTCTTCGAACGAGCTCGCCATCTCAATAGCTATCTGATGATAAGGTACCAGATCAGGGTTCCTAACTTCGTAGTCACCACGGATCTGTCTAACTATCAATTGCGAATCGCCGTACGCTTCGAGATACTCTACCCCCAGCTCCTTGGCGAAACTAAGTCCGATAAGTAGCGCATTATATTCGGCTACGTTATTGGAGCATGATTCAGTGAGTGAATAAGCGCGGGGCATGACATGATTCCCTGGGGAAACTAAGACAACCCCGACTCCGGCGGAAATCTTAGAACATCCAGGGGCACTTGCCACGTTGGTAGCTCGAGAAGCTCCGTCAAAGTATAGTCGCCATATTTGTTGGTGCGATGTAGTGTTGACTTCGTGAACTTCGTCCGGAAGATCATCGTATAACTCAATCGATCCGCTGTCGGGCCGCGTACCAAGAGATCGCAAATTGCTTGTCCTTTGACTGACTTCTGTTGTTTGAAGTGTAAGTCATATTGGGACAAGAGCAAGGCCCATTTCGCCAAACGCCAACTCATCGAGGCTGGTTGGGTCATAAATATTCGGACCGGATTTACGTTAGAGATAACATAAATCGTTTGTCCGACTAAATAGTGTCGCATTTTCTGAATCGCGAACACTAATGCAAAACGCTTCTCGACCATTGGGTATCGAGACTCAGCCACTAATGTTACCGTAATACATCACCGCTCGCGCGACCGCCGCCTTGCGCGAGTAAAGCGCTTAACGAGTGATCCGTTGCCTTGACGTAGATCAAAAACGGTTTTCCCGACCGCGGTGTAACAAGAACAGGAGGTTTAGCGAGATACGATTTGATCTCTTCGAATGCCATCTGGCAGGCGTCGTCCCAAACAAACGACACGCCCTTCTTATTCAACTTTGAGAACGGTTGGCACTTCCCAGATAGGTTCGATATGAACCGTCGGATGTACGCTAATCGCCCTTGTAACCCCCTGAGTTCTCTCAGATTTCTTGGAGGTTGCAACTCTTGAATCGCCTTCACTTTATCAGGATCGACGTGGATGCCCTTGTTTGTGACGACAAAGCCGAGGAACTTGCCACTAGACATCCCAAGGAAGGATTTGGCAGGGTTCATCTTTAGTTGATGAGTTCGCATGAGCTCGAATACCGTTCTAAGATCTTTGATGTGATCTCCTTTGTCACGGCTTTTCACAACCAAGTCGTCCGACGTAGCATTCGACCGCTTTTCAAGATGATCCCGAAAATCTCCGCATTGCTCATTTGGTATGTTGCACGCGTTTAAGCCGAACGGCATGACCGTGATAGCAAAATATACCGATATGCTCAATGTTGGTGTTTACGCCATCGGTGCATCTTGATTTTGGTAACCAAAAGCCATCCATAAAGGACATCCTCTCGAATCCACATGTATTGTCAACTATGACGCTTGGTGATTGGCGAGGGAAATCATCCTTTGGGCAAGGCGTTTAGGTCTCTCAGAATGACACATCCTAATCGAACCATTCTTCTTCATGACCGGGACTATATTCGCCACCCAATCCGGATGTTGAATTTCCTCGATGAATCCCGATTCTATGAGTTTCTTCACTTCATCAACGATTGCCTGCAAGATTTGTGAACGAAACCGTCTTTGCTGTTGCTTGACAGGTTTAACATCCATCTTGATGTTAAGGCGATGTGTCGCCACATTAGGGTCGAGTCCTGGCATGTCCTCGTAGCTCCAGGCGAATACATCGATATACTCCCTGATTAGGGCAATCAACTCTTCCTTTTCTTCCGAGGGGAGCGTATTGCTGATATTCATGAGTTTAGGATGCTCTTCATCACCCATATTAACCTGGACTACCTCATCCTTAGTGGGGGGTTCTCTTTGTTCGAACCTATCTCCAAACTGCTCTTGAAGTTGATGGATCCATGGGTCTTCCCATGTTGGCATATCTTCATCATCCTCAATAGTAGCCGGATCGACTGACGCCATGTTTGACATTAAAGCCTTGAAAGCTTCTCCGAGGCTAGTGTCAGAATCCCAAGCCGAAGAATCAGACGAATGTCCGTCTCCCTCATCGGGTGGATTATTATCAATCAGCCACGAGCATTCATCTTCTCGAGGAGGATTCGTATCCCAACTTCTAAATGCGTAGTAATTATCCCGCTTTCCTCGGGACATATGCCGCTTAGGAGGACTCGAGGACCTCGCCCAAAACATAGGCCTTCCCTAGTGTCAAGTTGTACCCCACTTCTTCATGATACCCAGCTTTCGACTATATCGAATGTGTGGAGGATAGGCTCATTGCCGTCTTCATCGCTTAAGAAATGATTCGGCCGGAACCGCATTTCCTTTACCAGAACCAAGTCTTTTTCACTACTCGATCTTCGCGGATGACAAGTGTTGCCCCAAAGGAGTCTCGAATCGCTTTTGTGTAAAGTAATATGACCGAAGTTAGGTGCAACTCCCGATCATTGTATAAACCTCGTCATCACATCATTCAAAGACAAAGGATACTCTAAATCGCCATTTATTGATTCATCGGCAATTTGCCATTACAATGTTCATCCGACGATTCTTCATCGCCAAGATTGATTACAAGGGGTACAATGTCGCTCAAAACAAAACCACTATAACCAAGCCCGCTTCGTATCGCCTTTCACCATTGTCCGCGTCTTTGGGCCGATGATTCGCGGACTCATTACCGTAGAGGAGAGAATCGTGAAATAATTCTCCATCCCTAAACGGTTGTTTGTCCACACCACCGCCTTGACTTCATTATTTGCGCTACATATTTGAGACACGATGAAGAGTAGATGGGACTATAACATTACCGTGGATCCAAGGTCGACCCAACAAGAAGTTATAGGAAGTCTCACAATCACATAGCGGTGACTTCGGACTTTAAGTCCCCATTTGGCACTTTATCCGATTTTACCAAGCTGCCGAGACTACCGGTGTTAAACCCATAGATCATCAGGTTCGCCGACGCCACCATCGCGGGATTCCAAGATGATACATGAGGCGCTAGGGCATGATGCCACAAATGAACCCGGATCAACTTGGATCCTTAACTTCGCTAGAGCCAATATACCCGGTGAAGTAAAGCGGCCTATCGTGCTTGAATTCCTCGCCTGCATATCCTCCTTTGTAAAAGTGATGCAGGAAGTGTTTAGCCGCAAGATTATTGTTGGGCCGACTCTTCGACTCCTACTTAACGGGTGAGGAAGACTTCGAATCGGCGAGGCTTCTTGAAGAGCTTCTCTCGCCTTTTGACAACCGCAAAGAACTCATAGAGAGTGATCCTTGCGGGATATTGGCCAATTGTGCCATTACATCAAAGCGGATGAGTTCAAGTTTCCGTTTATCTTTCCACCCGCGACTAAATCGACCGCCGAGTGAACTTCTTGCGGCCGCTTTGTTGTGCTTCTTTGAAAGCCACCATTGCTTTCTCTCGGCGAGTGAGGGGATTTGTTGGTACCCCCCACGAGCCGCCTTGGCATTAGGATCGGGACTTCCTGTACTTGTACTTGTACTGTGTCCACTTCGTGCGTGGCTTGTGTTCCTTCTTCGACAACCGGAATGTTACCACTGTTCATCGCCTCCTCCGTGACTGCGGAAGTAGCATAGCATGCCTTTCCCTTCGCTTTGGCTTTTCTTCAAGAAGAGGCTACCCATTGCTCATCTTCAAGTAGTCGGTGGACCCACAAGACTTCGCCATTCGGTCAGATACGATACCGTCCTTTCTCGGCGTTGTGTCGGGGTCGCCATTTACCGCTCTCATCGCGACTTTAACCATCGGTTTAGGTTCAAACCATGTTAACGGTACCGACCAAAGCTTATGGACACCGATTTGCTCCGACCTTCTCTTTGATCGGCTTCATGGTGATGACCCTACATCAATCAAAGCCACGGATTTTATCCTTAAGGCTGAAACAGGACTTAGTAGGATGATGAATTGCCCTGTGATACGCGCAGTATTTTGGGTCATTCGTCCTCATTGCTTCTTCTTGATTCTGAATCGGAGGGAGCTTGATCTTGTTATTTTCGACAAGATATTTGAAGAGGCCGGAATCTCGCCGTCCCTAAAGGAATAGGACTTGGAATCTCGCCTCGAGGTCTTCTCGCTTCGTGGCCCAGTTGCCATGTTGATTGTGCCCGCCGCTCGTTGCCGCTGCCGCTGCCGCCGCTGCTAGTGGAGTTGAACGTTTGGTTCGCGAACCGCCTTGGCTTGCTTTTTCCTTTGCCGCTGGGACAAAGTTACGCTTTTGAGCTTCCGCTGCCTCTGCCTTCCGCTTTTTCCTTGAGGAACCTTTCAGCTTGTTCTCCGCTGAACCTTCAAGTCCTTCCACGTTATCGATGGTGCTTTACCCATTGCTTCAAGCACATCTATCGATAAGTTATCGTGCGTGTTTGGAGTATGAACCTTCTGTTATTGGATCCCGACAGCTTTGCCTTGTTCCGAATCGTTTGACAAAGATGTCCACGGTTTCTCCGCTTTCTTTCGCCGAGCATGTCCCGACGATACCTCGTATCGTCATCAAAGAAATTGGTAAGAAAGCTAGACTCCATGTCGCCCCTACCGTGAATGCTCTGAGAGGCGGTACCATTCGGCAGCCCACGAAGGGTTAACGAATGACCGAACCATCGTGGGTTCAGTTTAAATAACTCCAGGTGTGACTTGAAATAAATCAAGTGTTGGCGGGGAACCCTTCCTCTCAAATGGCGTGAAGTTTATTAAGTTAAACTTCCCGGTACGGATTGATTCCCACTTCTGTATGGGCAAGGAATACCGTCTTCTTTACTTCTTGAGCGAAATCAATGAGTTAATTTTGCTCTCCAAGTCTTTGATCTTCTCGCTTTCCCGAGCAACAATATCTATGTTTTGCCTAGCGCTATGAGGTTCGTGAGGGTTATCATCTTCTTCTCGCTTCCTCCGCCTCCGAATCGCTATCATCTTCATCGACGCGACGCTACGACTCGATTCACCTTGATGTTTTGTCGTGGCTTGGATCTGTTGGTCGGCATTTCTCTCATCGTCTGCATGGCCAACTCCATCTCTAATTTGAAGTTTTCGCTGCTTATTCAACGCTTCGCCCAAAGATCTTGGCCACTTGATCGCATCGATCATAAGCGCCTTTCGGTGTCCGTCACTAGAAGTCGTATTGCCGGACGCCATTGCCGAACCTGCCCGACACTTCATCCTCTCAAGGTAGCCCCTCAAGAGCTTGTCGTAATTGACCGTCGAATAGTCCCGACCGCAAACGAAGTTAACCGCTATGAGCCGGAATAGCTCTTGACGATGGTTCTTGCCGCCATATTATTAGTGACCTCGCAATTCATCCTCTCGATGCCATCCTTCAAGGAATCTCCTTGACCTAGGTCTCGCATCTCGTAGTGAGTCTCTCAAAGACTCGACACCCTTTCTCGAGCTTCGACGGCAATTGCATTCGAGAGCATCGCCTTGATGAGCTTGAGCACAAGCATGACTGGCCAATTTGGGGAATCCCTTCGAGATTTTCTCGCACTCTTGCACGGTAGTACGTACCATCGGTGTGTGTGTACCGGAGCACCTGCCAGATGTCGGCGTGATCTCTGTATAACGCCCTCATCGCCGATGAAAACGCCTCCTTCCGAGGATCGGGCCATCCATCGAAGCTCCGAAGTGACTCGCCAGACCGCATGTGGGCGAAGTCTTGCGCGACTTCTGACTTCGATTTTCAATCCGATAGGAGAGGCTGCAGGAATCTTCTTGTCCTTGTTGGAACGTGCGACCGCACGCAGGAGTGACCCGATTCTCCGAGGACGAGACGATCCTTGATAGTTGGTTTGGCGGTGGTGACGGAGTTGGCTTCACCATCGATTCAGATGCGCACGCTTTGAGGCCGCCGCTCTGGACCTTGGCGCTGGATTTGCAACCGTATCCTTGGCTTAAGTGCCGGGAGTGTGGGCAACGAGGTCGCACCATTAGACTTGGGCTCCAAACTCGGCGCAGACGTTGGTGGCTTCTTTGCCACTTTTCTTTAATTCACGAGCCCGCCGCACTAACGCCGTGCTTGTGCAAGGAGTGCACGACGCTTCCGGATACGCCTCGGCGTGGAGCGTTCCGTGCTGGACACGGACCCACTCGTTGGTTGACGGCTTGATGGACCGTCGATTCCTTGAGGCCGAGCCTCTCGCGAGTTCGATCTTAGATCCGCTTCATAGCGGACCCCATCCGTGGATTGCATGGCCTTGGCGAGTTTGCACGCCATGCTCTGTCGTCGCCTTTGGCGGCTCGCTTGAGAGTGCGGGCGTCATCGGCGTTCATCTCGGCGCCGTTGTAGTTCGGACTTGGGCAGAGGGATTTCTGCTACGTGGCGTGAGGGTTGGACTTCGTCTGGGGGCTCTACCTCGAGGCCCATCGGGTTCTCCTGCGGCGGAGACCTTCTTGGGCGGCGAGGCTGGATCTGAAGAGGTGAGGACAAGTACTCCTCGAACTTCTCTGGTGAACTTCGAACTTCGACCTCTTCCTCCACCGGATAGGAATCATGGCTGCGGACACGGCGACCTCCGATCTGGAGGCGGTGGCTCCCACTGTGGTCGCCGGCTTGTTCGGTAAAAGTTGGGATGATTGTCATTGATTTGAACTTGCTTACAAACTTCAGTCGCCTGAAACAAATTCAAAGAAAGATATCGCCTTTTATTTTAAGGCTTACAATGAAAATCAAAAAAGATTACAACTTTTTATCCTTAGTGAACAAACACGAGGATCTCTGTTATGTCGAGGTCCTCGCTTGCGTGGGTTCTTTGCTCAGGGACTTTTTGTGTCCGTGGACCAGCGCAATTCGATCTGGTGGAGACGGGGTTACGGCTCTGAGATGTAAAGGGGCTTGTTTCACGAAGGAAACGAAGCGCCTGAGGGAATCACACTCACGAAGGAGAGGATCGCCTGCGGGGATCACACTCACGAAGGAGAGGATCGCCGGAGCGGGTGAGATCTACTAGGAGAAATCACAGCGCTATCCCTGAGGTTAAGACGAAGCTTAACCTAGAGGGTATCTGTAGCTCGACCCGAATTCAGTTACCTTTCGCTTGTAGATCCGGCGTCATTTGGACTTGTACTGTTGTTGCTGGACCGTCGCCCGTTACTCGTAGATCTCCCAAGAATTCTTCAGAAGTCCGAGCTCTTCCAAATCCCCGAAAAATCCGTTGTCCGCCCCAAGAATCCTCCCAAGACCCCCCTATTTATACAATGGGGGGGGGGAGTTGCGCCGGCCACTTCGGTGGCTCGGCCATGGTGGCCGAGCCACCTCGGCCAGGATGGCGGGTGGCTCGGCCATGGTGGCCGAGCCACCTCGGCCACTTGGCAGAGGCACCTCGACCACTTGGTAGAGGCACCTCGACCACTTGGTAGAGGCACCTCGGCCAAGGCGGTGGCTTCGACAAAGTGGTAGAGCCTCGACCACTTGGTAGAGGCACCTCGCCAAGTTGGTAGAGGTGGGTCGACAAAGTGGCCGAGCCACCTTGGCCATTTTGGTAGAGGTTTGGTAGGCGGCGTCTTCTTGGCTTCCGTCGTTTTTCGCGTCGTTTCTCCGTCGATTCTTTTGGTCTTCCGGCTTGGTTTTGCCCGGTGATGTTGCCGTTGTGTTTGAGTCCGTGCCGGATCAACTTTCAGAGCTCAAACAGTTCGTTTGCATCGACGGACTAAGTACGGTTGATTCCGTCTCATCGACGTTTGAGTTTAATCAACTCGGCACGTCGTTTCATTGGCTCGTACGTCTTGCCGACTCACTTCATGTGCTCGTCGACTCGCTCTACGCGTTTTGCGGCGTGATGCGTTTTGCGACGTCGGTTTGTCGAATGGATCGTCGGTTGTCAACCCACCGTCACGAGTTTCGTTCGGGTACTGATAAGCAATTTTTTATGCCTACAAGTATCAAATCCTACCCTAAAAGACTCCCTATAATAGAGGAAACAAATCAGTCCTAATTAAATCAAAATTAAATTTGTTTCCTAATCTAAATAGACTCAAACTTTATTACTAAAAATAAACTAAAGGCTGATTATTTTCGGATTTCAATCAAAACTGGGTATTACTGATGAGATTTTGGAACTCTGAAAATCTGGTTGGCTTCGTCACGTCGAGATAGGCGATTTTCATATATAATATGTCAGAATCCGCCTTCCGGATTAGAAAATATGATCATTTCTTTGCGGAAGTCAACAACATGTGTGTATTCGTATTTAGCTTGTGATTGTCCCGATCCTCCATGAAATTATCCGTTAAGCGTCCTACATCACAATTTCATGCAGACCTACCTTACAAATCCTTGGGTCTTCTTCTCAATCTGGGAGCCCTCATCCTCTTGGGTGTCAGCGTAACCCAGACTATATACACAATCTTGCCTTACAGGAATCAATCTTGATTCACGCTCGAATGATTCAATGAGTGACTTCAATGGCATTCAGGTTACGATGCAATGAACAAAATGAGAAATAGAAACAAGCTACGGCTGAAGCACGAAAAGTCTTTGAAGATGAAAGCGGAGTAACATACGGTCAAAGAACAATTAAGCGAAAAGTAAAGTTAGCAGGATTCCGAATATATAAATATAAATCTGGCAAATTTGTAACGGGTGGTGTTGTTGTATATCATCTACCATATGAGATATGAATTAT
The DNA here is from genome assembly GCA_012295165.1 of Asparagus setaceus. Lineage (NCBI taxonomy): Eukaryota > Viridiplantae > Streptophyta > Magnoliopsida > Asparagales > Asparagaceae > Asparagus > Asparagus setaceus. The sequence continues at coordinate 18,247 of WHSE01000019.1, read as the reverse complement.
GATTGTAACATATCAATTCTCTCCCTGTACAATGAGTTGCCTTGACCGAAAAGGGATTGACTATAATCCATGTATGGTGGTTAATTTAGGATAGACATCAGTTTGAATTTCGTCTCAAATTCACAGTTCCAAGATGCACAACAATCATACAAGGAAAACGTTAGAAAACTACAACTTCGAGTTTCAGGAACGTATACTTCTCCAGATACTGCTATTTCTTGTTTGAACTAACACATCAGTAGATAAATGGTAACTAAACATGTCAAACAAAAAATGACATCCCTCTTGCTCGTTGTTCAGAATTGCATCTCGAGATGGAATTTGAAGCAGTTGAAATTTTAAAAAGAAATGATTACAACAAGAAGATGCTCATACAGATTTCAATCTGTACTATCTATATTGCATTAAGAATACAAAATTCGTAGATAAATCCATCTCCTATATCGCCAGATACATTAGCTAAAGAGAGGTTTCATATTTGACATAAGGAGAAAAATTTTATATTTGTGAATCGATGAATAGAATTAAAAACTATCAAACAATATTATTCAAAAAGTCAATTGTTAGTAAAATATAAATAATACACAACTTTACAACATAAAAACTAAATAGAATTCTGAAAGTCAAACCATATTACACAATGAAAGGTGCATGAACTGAACATTACATATTAAAATACTCAATAAAAATGGAGAAGGAAACTACATATAACCTAAAATACATAGTTAAAAGATGGTTGAGTGACAAGGTAACAAATATGACATTTTCAGTTATATGTCATTCCAAGTTGCATATGATACCCATCCTACATCAACAGAATTTCTTAAGAGAGAAAATGCTTATAACCATAAAATTTATGAACAAAGAAAAAAATTCCTGGCCTTCAATATCTTATTGACAAAATAATTGTTGCATCTCTCTTGAAATATTTTCTACTACACTTTTACAAATTTCATTATATACTAGAAGTCTAGAGCAAAAGGAAAAATGATTAATTTATTCAAACAACTAAACAGAAGGTTAAAGATAATTTGTTTCTTTAGATTGATTAGTTAACCCATCTATTTAACAGGATAACTAAATTTAACCTTGGAAATGAGTTGAAACTCCTCTATCTAAATTTTTCGTTTAATAGAAGAAGGTTAAATATTTTCTTTATTTTTTCCCTCACTAATTAAATTTCCTTAACTTGCATACTAGCTTGTTACATTACACAACATAAAAGTCAATAAGCTGCACATCTCACCTCTATCGTGTTAGCCTGGATAAGTCAAAGAATAGTGAAAAGATAATAGGAAGCGCATCCCACCTCTATTTATTCCTCTGCAGCCAGCAATCTTTTCCGTCACAAAGAGAAAAAAAAGATCAAATATGGGAGATCATCAGTGGATCATCAACTTGCAGTCAAAGCTCAACGAGATCAACACTGGAGCAGAGCTTGAGCGAACGAGGAGGCATTGCATCTACAGGGTGCCCAAGATACCGAGAGACCTCAACGAGGATGCCTACACACCCCAATACGTCTCTTTTGGGCCATATCAGCACGGCAAGGCCCATCTCAAGCCGGTGGCGGGCAAAAAGCACATGGTTCTCACCCAATACCTGAGGTATGCTGGTAAGAGTCTGGCTGAAGCGGTAGAGGCCCTGAGGCCTGAGGTCCAGGAACTCATGGACTCCTATGATGGTTTAGAAGAGCCATTGACCAACGCGGAGCGGTTCTTGGAGCTGATGACTGCTGATGGGTGTTTCTTACTGGATTTATTGATGTGGGACTCCACAAATCTCTGGCTTTCACAGGTGGGTGACGGGATCTTTGCAGACGCAAGCTTGAGAACCAGCATTGCTTCACTTGACATTCTTTACACAGCTTCTATCAAAGAATATCTAGAAGGAAGGATACAGCTTCAGGATAAATTGTACGAGGATAGACCCCCTGTACTATCACGCGATTATGTATAGGCCCCTTGTATTTATATTGTTGCAAATAGACCCCCAAGTGAAAATTGTTTGACTCTTTTACCCTCAGGAGGTCTCCTTGTTAGAAAACAATTTTACCTCTCTGAGAGTGAAGGTCCTCTGGGCTCTATCTGCAACATTTGAACTATAGGAGCTCTATCTGCAATTAGGCGATAGTACAGAGGTATATCCGCAACTAACCCTAGCTTTTATTGTCTCCCAAACAAATGACAACTTCAAAGTTCAACATTTTCAGTTTGATCTCTCTCAACGTGTAGGATGAATCCTTTTGACTTATTTCCAATAAGATATTAGTTTGAAATGAAGAATTTTTTCTCTATAAGCCTAAAAATGTCTTAGAAACCGCAGTCTATCGTGGATGTAAAATAGAAATGAATACAATACACTTTATGTAACCTTCAATTTTTCTTATGAAATAGTTGCTGATTGATCAACAGATTGATGATACCAAGTCCTTCATGAAACTTTTTGACAACCTGCCTCAACCGGAAACCATCAGAAGAATAGGCCACCACATCCTGGACCTTAAGAAGAAGGATGAGACACAAAAAGGCAACTACGTCCACGATTATAGCTTGCTTGTCCGGCCAGTGACAGATCTCGTTCAGGCAGGGGTGAGCTTCAGGGAACATGAAAGCATAAGCTTTAAAGACATCAGCTTCAACAAAGGAGTCCTCAAGCTCCCTGCCTCCAACTTCAACAACTTTAGAAAAACCTTGCTCCTCAATTGCCTTGCCTACGAGCAGACATATGACAAAAGCAACGACTGTCCAATTACTTCTTATGCCTTTCTCATGGATAATCTCATCGACACAGCCAAAGATGTGGCGTTGCTTAGGGAGGAAGGGATAATCACTTGCTGGACAGGGAGCGACAATGAGATAGCTTCCTTCGTCAATAGCGCAACTAGGGCATCGACGTGCAGTATACCGGAATATATCAGAGGATATGACAGAGCAAATGTGAATAAGGACTTGAACGAATACTACAACAGGAGGCGGCACAAGTGGCGTGCAATTTCAATGCAGACTTACCTTAGCAATCCTTGGGTCTTCTTCTCTTTTCTAGGATCCCTGATACTCTTGGGTCTCCAGACAACATACACAATCTTGCCTTACTATAAGAAACCTTGATTCCATAATGAGAAGTACTTAAGAATTATGTACAAATTGGCAACCTGTTATTCAAAACTACTTAGAAATAAAGAATTATGTTTTCTTCTTTCACAGGTCATTGCAATTTCTTAAAACATGTGTTGTCCCTAAGGACCCTAACTAATTCAAAATAGATGCGACATACATTCTTCAACTACAACATCAAAAAGTTTTAAACAATAAAATTCATAACCTACCAATTTTACCTAATTTAAAGTAGATATAAAATAATAGGATGAATCACAAAAGGAATGGAGGGATTTTCCTTTCCAAACAGTAACTTACTTCATGAGCAAATGCTAAAAATATGCAGAAATATCTAAATGAGTGAAAGCACCAAGCAGTCTCCCTCAGTGAATAAATAAAGAATGGAAGAAAACGATCATCTAAAATAAACATGCAAGGGTCAATAATTTCTGTTTGTTCTCCTAATTGCTTGCAATTGAACTTGGCCCAATCCTTTTCCAAAAAATTGACAAAATGATATTTCCACTTCTTCATCAGAAGATGAGTCCCCTTTGAAGCAAGAATTGTTTTTCCTTGATATCGAACATAATGCATGAAAGGATTTGAATTGAAATTGTCAACTCATCCAGAAATTCTTAGGCAAAAAAGAATTTTTTTTTTTATCAAATCAAACCATCAGTCACCCGCAGGTGCATGATCCGTGGAATTCACAATTAAATCATCTCCCATAGTGAGACAAAGGTATTTGGAAATCACTGAAATGACCTTTATCATTAGTAGATAAGAAGAAATTGCTTACATGATTGCTTACGTTGCAAACGACTTACAGGTACACCAAATTAGAGGGGAAAAAATTTTCTATTTATAATTACATCCCCTTGACATCTGCACGTAACAATTTGATTTACACCAATGAAAACAAACTTATCAGTAGATGTATGGTACCTAAATCTGCCAAACAAATAAAATACGGCCTCAGAAATTGGATGATTAGAATTACAGCTGAGGATGGACTTTGAGGCACGTGAAATCTTTCTAAATAAGAAATAATGAACTTTGAGTGCATACCAGCTCCGAAATCCTCAATCATAGCATCCTTGGTCCAGTTATGACCATCTACCAACTGAATGCAGAAATTCAAAGTTTGAGCGTAAAACAAAAAGATTAAAAACTTTATTGAAAGATGTTAACGATGTACTAAAAAGAAAGCAATGAACTAATATCAACATGCAAAAAATTATTACAAAATGCAAATACATTTAGATCACAGGACAGGAGATATTTCACCCAAAATCAATCATCACAGAACAATGAACTATAGATCTAGAATTTAAACTATGAATAACTGAGAACATAGTCTAGATAGCCCCTAAGTTTTACCCCTTTTTCTAAGAAGCCCCCAACTTTCTACTTTTAGAAAGAAGCCCTTAAGTCTTTCCCTCTTCTAAGAAGCCCTTAACTTTCTTTTCTTGACAATGAAACCCTAAGTGCCATTCCCCTCTTCTAAGAAACCCTCAAGTTTTCTTGTTAGCTTAGGGATTTCATTTTTTAAGAAAGAAAGATGGGCGCTTCTTTGAAAAGAGGGATAGAACTTAGGGGCTTAGTTGTCAAAAAAAGAAAATTGAGGGCTTTTTAGAAGAGAGGGATAATACTTAGGGGCTTATTTGTTAAAAATTAAAAGTTAAGGGCTTACTAGAAAAGAGGGGTAAAACTTAGGGGCTTATTTGACTCTGTTCTCATGAATAACTATCAAACATAAATTAGAAAATAATATACATGGGCATTAAAACGAAATAACTTAGTCCCATTTAGATCGATTGCCATCTGCATTGTGTTAATACTTTGAAAAGAATGGCATACAACAGATGCTATTTCGTAAGACAATTGATGAACACTAAAAAAAACATCACAACAAAATGACTGCTGCAGATATAAGATGTCAAGTTGAAGACTAAGCATATCCTGTGCTTAGGTTATTCGCCAAGCTTGTTGCCATCAAAAATAGGGTTATACATGCAGCACACTTAGTGTAAAAGAACTTTATAAAAGAATGGACCGTGTTTTCCACCTATTGCGAATCCCTAATGAATTTATATCAAAATCTTAATCAGTTTTATGAGCTAAAACAGCTATGAATGAAACATGTTTCACAACTTGGAAAAGTAGGTAACCTTTTCTTTTTCTTGGCAATGCAGTTGAAGTTCATGCAACCAATGGGTCAGTCGATGAAGTAAGATGAAAATAAATGTACCAACCTCGAAGACTCGCCGTGTTCAAATGGTGCATCGAGAATTTTATCCTTTAAAGACGAGTCAGTTCGCGATGGCAAACTCGAAGCTGACTCCTTCTTATCTCGGCAACTGCTGTCGTTAAACTCTTGATACGGACGCGTGCCCTCCAATTTGGCCTCAAGAAGAGTCAGAGTGGCATCTAAACGCAATATTCTCCTAAACCATGTAAAAATGAGCATTCTTCACCATCAATATGCAGAAGTAAGCAAATAAGTAAGGCGAGCATGCCAAAATTAATTTAAAGTCTCATTTTAGGGCAAGTTGCAGATAACCCCCAATCATCTATACTTCAGTAGCACTCATCACCCTAGATAAGGGGGGTTACGTGCAATTTAGCCACAATTTATCAACGGAGAATAAAATCAGAGAGTACCCGTGGAGCTGAGAGAGCTTCTCCTCGCAGAGAGAAGAGTAGGAGTTGAGGAAACGAACGGTGTTTCCAATAAAGATGTTGACCTGATCGATTGAAGGTCCAAATAAAAGGGGGGTTTTTTCGTTACTAGGGTTTCATCGACAAGAAATGATTAAAATAAAAATAAAAAAAATTGGAAAAAATAGCGACGCGCACGAGATAGAGAGTGCGCTGATCTGAGATGCGGAGGGCTGCGGCCTCATCCTCGTCCTGTTCTTGATTCTGTTGGTGTTGGGATGGAGAAGGGAAAGGAGGAGATTTAGCCGATGATGACGATGACCTCCACGCCATTGCTGATGAGGTCTCCAAGCTTCGAGCTTTCTGAAGCCAGCGGCAAATTGGTGGTAGATGATGGTGTTTTTAATTGGGATAAAGCCTAGCGTAGGGCACAAGCCCAACCTAATTATTTTGGGCCATCGGAAGCCCCAATTGCGTTCACGCAGTTTTATGGCCTCTGAAGGCAAGGAGGACACGGTAATACAACGGTTTGGGGCTGTTTGGTTCTATTTCTATTAAAAAAAAAGGAAAATGAAAAGTACTTAAAATTTGATTTTTATGTGTTTCTATAAAAATTTATAGGAAAAGTTTATAGAAACTCAAAATGTGTTGTTTCTTGTTTTTACTTTTTCTTTGTTTAGTTCAAAATATGAAAAGAGGAACTCTAACTTTATAGAAAATGTTGGTTTCCTTCTCTCTAGTTTGGTTTGGTATAAGAATTTGTAGAAATTATTGCTAATTCAGTGCGTATTTTATAAAATTATGAATAATCATGTTATTACAGGTTTCAGGTGAGTTTTTCATGTCAATTAGGTTTCGGGATGTTAAAACAGATATTTTTCATGTCAAATCAGGTACGTACTTCATAACAGTTGCGATAAGCATTGTTATTACTGTTTTCGTATGTAATTTTATGTCAAACAGATAATTATGATGAATTCGGTTATTTACTGTTTTTTCATGTTATATTTTGGTAAGATTACCTCTCATAACGATCAAAAATTATTTTGTCTTTAGTGAGTGGTAATCTTACCATGGTGACCATATACACTTTTCACTACACACTTCAATACCAACCAAACACATGAAAAGGAGGAAATGTCTAATCAATGAAAGTTTTCCCTCTTTTTTTTTAAAACCAAACACATGAAAAGTGATACAATGTGTTTCCCCACCATGTTTTCATACCAACCAAAGCAAAACAATCACTTTCATTGAAAAGTGTGGAAAACCCAAACTTGGACTTTCACTACATGGAAATGTGTTTCCCCTCAACATGGAAACGAACCAAACAGCCCCTTTGTGTCACGGATTGGAGCTAATAAAGATGCTAAGCTAATGTTGCATTTAATGTAATCTGACAATTTTAGCTCAGAGATGTTGACTTTAGTAGCTCCACGATGCTAAAGTTTTGAAGATCTTCTGAACAATACTGCACAGGTTTAATGCTACTATGGCGATGTTAGCTCTGTGAGCAAGAATTAGCTCCGCAATCAAGAATTAACCATGCAACCAAGGCAATTTTCATCCTATAAATACAACCTGTTAGCCTCCAGTTCAAGGGCTGCAACTCTCACTTTCTTTACCTCCTGCTATTATTGCTGCTGCTGTAGTAGCTCCTCTATAGCTCTGCAACAGTCCACTGGGCGCTAGAGTTCTTCTTGGCTGCTCCTCTAACTGGTTCTCTGCCCCCTCTTAGCCGCCATTTGCTGCTACTCCTTCTCAATAAGCTCGGCGACTCGGAGTTCCAACTCTTCAATAGTGGTGGACGTGGGCCGGGCTGGTTCAGACCCGTGACTCGGCCCATCGGGTTCAAGGTTGGGTCGGGCCTGACCCAGACCCGATCGAGTCAGAGTGGCCCAAGCCTACTTATCTGATCATAGGTTTGGACCAGACCTAGTTCTACCATGACCCGCCTAGTATCGGTGCCTGTCCGACCTGCCCCACACGGCCTGGCCCGGTCACCCCATGAGTTTTTCATCCAATTTTTTTCCTTTTTTTACCTTTTTAATAATATTAAACTTGTATTTACAATTATAAAATTATTTTTAATTTATTTTTTAGTAATTTAAACATGTATTAATATATTTTTTAACTGGTATTAAACTTTTTAATCCTTCCAAATAGACAGCAACGAGCTTAAAGATCATTGTTTTGTTTCTCAATGGACCAAAAGGCCCACGAGCCAAAGACCTATGGCCTTTGGCTTTATTGGCAGCTAGCTGCTGACCCAAAGGGCTAAACAGATAGCCTAACCAAAAATATTATATCATGGGTCGGGGCGGGTTTGGCCGGACCGGTTCGGGCATGGCCCGGGTCAGCAGGGGTCAGGCATACTTCTCTGACCCGGGTCTGAGGCTAGACCCAGCCCGGCCCGTGACCCGAGTATATCATGGCGGGCTAGGGCGGGTCAGCCCGTGGGTCAACCCAATCTATGCTCAACCCTACTCTTCGATCAAGAGTTCTAGCTATTCGATTGGCTCTTGGTTGGTTCTCCCAACTAGCTTTGCATGCAAAGCTCGGTGTCTAACACCTCATTACTTCATGTGAGTTACTATCACTCCTCTTTGGGGTTACATTTATCTTGAGAGATTATCCCTTCAAGAGAATTATACTTCACTGGAGTTTAGCTCGACATTCATAGGTGACTCCTTTGTGACGAGTTCGAGTTCTTCAACATAGAGCTCCCCTCGTACCAAATTCAAAATCAACAACTTGGCAACTTTCTTCGTGTGGTCAATGGACCTATGGACTAGTCTCTTCCGCCACATCTCTCCACAATCAAACTTGTAATTTTCGTTTTATGAGTGAAGAAGTGAATTAATTGTAATCTTTCGCATGTCTATAAAATTATGAACTTTTTTACCAGAAAATAGGTTGTTGAATAGATTGGAATGTAATTACAAAAACCAATATGCATGAGTTACCTCATGGCCTCCCATCTCTATCAATATGGCGAGAACAAGAAGGGGAAGCTGGTTCTCAATTCTTCGTTGGTCCATCCATAGGTCATGTTCCATGTGTTGCCTCCACATCTTCGTCTTCCCGTCCTTTCTCATAACCATTTCTCGTAAGAAGCAGCCGTCAAGGATCATCAGCTCCAAGAACCGCTCCTTGTCAGTCCAAGGCTCCTCCAGGCCATCATACGAGTCCATGAGGTCCTGGACCACAGGCCTGAAGGCCTCCACCTGGGCCAGAGTCTTATTGGCCCACTCAAGGTAGTCAGCAAGGAACACGTGCTTGTAGCTCTCCATGGACTTCAGGTGGGGCTTGCCGTAGTGATACGGCCCATAGGAGACGAGCTGGGGTGTGTAGCATCCTCGTTGAGGCCTCTCTGGATCTTGGGCACCCTGTAGATGCACTTCTTTCTCTCGACCTCGCATTGGTACTTGCTAGTTCTCAGCTCCGACTGCAAGTTTGAAACATAATAATTTTAGAATTGCAAGGAGACTTCCTTCCATAACACTATAAATTTTTACAAAATATTGTCACATCATTCCTGCTGCAAACACCCCCACCATAGCAATACACATGTACACCAGTAACAAAAACTTAAATCAAAATTTTCGAGTTGGGATAGTAATACAATTATACACATATACTAAACTCCAATACACTGGTCAACTAAACGCTCAAATATACTATAAACAAAACTTTATTATGCCATCTCAAAATCGTCCCAACAGTACCATCAACTTGCTTTAAGGTCAAAATAAGAAGTGAAAGTAGTAAGTACATGATTGCATCCTAAAAATTCCTTAAGCTCCTCTTCAATTCATAATATTTTCATTTCATCCACTATTCCTTCCAAGAGTAAAGTGAAAGCTAAAATCTTACATGACAATCAAATACTATAGAAAAATTTCAGAGCAATAGCAATACATATAAACTATGAAAGATACGAATCTACGATAATCTATAATATGCAAAGGTATATACATGAATCATCAATTCCTTAAAATGAAAGGAGAAGAATGTTTCTAATTCAAAATTTGGTAAGTATTCATTTAGAAACAAGAAGTGAACACATAACTTGGGTGAATGGTGTTACTACACAATCAAGATAATGTTTCAAGACAAAAGTTATTGAGAGACTAAAGAATAATAGAAAAGACTTCATCTTTTTTCTCTTATCACGCTTATTTTAACCTCATGACTGAGATCCGAATATAACTTGGTAGGATAATTCACCTACACATGAACCTAATACATCAATGAATACAAAGCAAACATATCTCCAAAATCAAGTACGATGCAACAAAAGTTGGAAAAAGTGATAATTTCTAGAAAAAAAATAAATAAAATGTTAGTTCCTTGGTTTTGATGATGTTTTAACAAACAATTTATAACTAATCTCGTTTGTCTAGTGTTTGTGTTTTCATGTTTATTCTAGGCAAACAAGGTGTTGGAGGTTGGATGGACTTGCGACTACGATCATATCCATTGGAGGATGGGAGGAATAGTGGAGTGAAGCAATGCAATTCAAGTCAAGATTCAAGATCAAGCTTCATCCAAGAACCAAGATAAGCTTATTGAAGATCTCAAGCTTGGGTACATTAGTTTAGGTGTTTATACCTTGTGTGTTTATACTTAGAGCTCAAGATTCATACACACACACATTTATTTTGATTTATCACCGTTTTGGATTATAGACTTAACAATATGTTTTATATCTTTTCTCAACTTTATAAATCCATTAGAAAGTGTTTCAAAACGTGTTTGAAAAATCTCAAGTTTATATCTTTTCAAACATGCACTAACATGCACGATACATACTTTTGGTTTCTATTGCAAAACAAGTTAAATTTGAGAATTTATTGTATTCATGGTTCATTGAATTTATCACATTAATTTATATCTTATATAAAGTCCATAAACCAAATCACAAGATCTCAATACTTGTTCATGTTCAAAATCATGCTTTTCACATATCGTATTTTTCATGTTTTTGCAAAACAATTGAGTTTTAACAATTGGAAAATGCAATTTGAAAATTTTCTTTTTTACATGTTTATCTTTATATATACAAATATTTTCTCAATTTTACTAATTTTGGAGTTGTTTTGTTATTTTCAATTGAGTTTACAAAAGATGTTTTCAGCAGTTTTTCAGAAACTGTTTATCTGTGTTCAAATAATTATTTCTCACAAATGGGAAGTGATATTTCAGAAATTCTTTCTCTAAAATGTTTATATACATGTTTGGAAACTTCTCTCAAAATTTCATGATTTTGGAGTTGATTTACTATTTTTAATTGATTTTACAAATCCATATACGCAGATTTCCAGGTTTCTGAAATTTGGTCGCGTTCACGGTCTCCTTCACAGTGACCGTTGCCTAACGGCTATTTTTCCAGTTTCTGTTTTTTGTCATTTTGCTGGGATTTTCTTGGGTTTTAGGCTTTGTCTCTTCATCCTATATATACCCCATGCCCTCATTTATTTCAAGAGAATCAAGAAGGTTTTAAACACGCTTTTGAAGAGTTTAAGTGTTTGTTTAGTTTGATTGAAAGTTTAGTTTGTGAAGAAACTTTCACAAGAGCTTGAGGAGATCATCCTTTGGTGTTTGAGCATTCAACTCTTCTCCTTCTCTCTTGTCATCTAGAGAAGTTTTTCTAAACTCATATCTAGCGATTTATATGTTTGATTTTCATTTCCATAAGCTAGAATTTATTTGAGTTTAGTTTTGATTATTTCTCTTTGTCTACACACACAACCATTGAGCTTATAGTATTTGCATACATTGTATAATTTGAGTTGTGGGTAGTGTGACTTAGAGAGTGAGCTACATTGAGTTCTCATCCATTGTAGAGAACAAAATTTGTATTTATGAAGCTTATTGTGAGGACTCACATTGTAATACACAAGGACACCGAGAGAAGTGCGGTGAGAGACGGGTTGTCCCAAGAGGAGTGGTGTCGGTAGTAAAGCCTAGGGAGAGGTAGTAAATCCGAGTACTTGAGGGAAACACGGGCTTGAGACCGACACTTAGAGGGTGAGGTTGTGTGATTGCAATTGTGAGAGATTGTAAAGTTTTCGTGAGCTAGAAAACCGAATGTGTAGATGTTGTAAATATTATTCGGTGAGCGAGAAACCCCGGTTGTGATAGTGGAGATCTCCTCGAGGTAGGAGCGGAGACGAGGTCGTGGGGACCGAACTCCGTGATCATATCGCTTGTTTGTGTTTGCTTGCTCATTTCTATTTGTGCTTATTGCCTATTTCGCCAATTTTTATTGATCATTTCATCCACTATTTTGTTTAGTATTGCTTACATATCCTTGCATATAATCTTATTGAATATCATTCTTGCTAGGATATAATTTGTTAATTAGTTTTAATTGGCATTAATTCGGATTAGATTAGCATATTGCCCTATTCACCCCCCTCTAGGGCAATTTCAATTGGTATCAGAGCTTGGTGCTCTTTGATTAGAGGCTTAACTGCCTAGAGTCAAAGATCCGAGTTAGTATATTGCTAATCTAGTTTTGTGATTTTTATATCTTGCTTGCATAATATATTTATTATGGATATGTGTTGTGCACCTTGTTTAGGCTATGATCCACATGTTGCTCCTTTGTTGAATGATTTTCCTTATGCACAATGGATGTTTAGATTTAAATTATTTGCTAGATCTAAACATATAGATATATGGGAAATCATTGAATGTGCATATGTTGTGCCCAACTTGGATAAATCTAAATGGCGCACAAATAATAAAAGATTGTTTATTATGAACAAGATTTTGTTAGAATTTTTGCTTAATGCTTTTGATCATTCTATTTCTAACAAACTTGCTCATTTTGATAGTGCTTACAAATTATGGAAATTTATAGAAGCACATCAAGGTGACTTGGAGAAGATTCGACGCGCATTGGCGGAATCGACTTCAAGCAAGGTTGGAGCATCATCATCATCATCATGCACACGGCCACTAGGCGATAGCCCTAGTGTGGTATGCGAGTCTAACTCCGATAGTGACTTATCTTTTGATGAACTCACTTGTGCTAGTGAAAAATTATTGCATGCCTACAACAAATTGCATAAAAATTTTATTGATCTAAAAAGCAAGCATGATAATCTAAAATCCGATCATGAGAAGTTAGCTTCCGAATTTGATATCATAGCTCAAGAAAATGTTACACTTAAAGAGAACAATGATATGTTAAATTTGGAAAAAATCAATTGAAGATTGATATTGCTAACTTAACTCATGAGAAAGACAATGTCATGATAGAAGTAGAAACTATTAGAAATGAGTTTAATTCATTCAAAATTGAACATGTTTCATCTACTTCTATTTCCAATGCATTTGTGCAAAATGATGAGTTGAAACTTGTAAAAACCGCATTTCATCTTTAGACTCAACTCTTGTTACATGCATGGATAATCATAAGAAACTTATGGACTTGTGTGCAAAGTCCGTGTTAACACTTCCAAATCAAACAATCACTATGCACACTTGTATAGCAAAATTTATAAATGCTCAATTTGTCACGAAGGCCATATTGCTAAATTTTGTTATAATGCACAAAACCCATCAAGCCTAATCATTTTGTGCATCCCATCAAGCTTCATCACAACATACACACATGCATGTATCCAATGTTCATCATAAGCTTAGTCGGTGTATAAATGTGATATATGTGATCGTTTTGGACATTTGGCAAAATTTTGTTTTGATTTGAAAAGGGTTTCACATTTGCCAAATGTTGTTAGAAGACCACAAAAGTTTAAGTGTGATGTTTGTGGTAGGTTTGGACATCTTGCACAATTTTGTTTTGATTTACAAAAAGTTTCTAAATTGCAAAATGTTCCAAAAAGACCACTTTTGTTTGATGATGTTTCTCATTTGCAAAAAGCTTTTAAAAGACCATCCATGTTTGCAAATGATTCATGTGCACAAGCTAAAGGTCAATATATACAAATGCGCCTCTTTCATTGCACACATTGCAATCGGAAGGGTCATTTGAGTGATTATTGCTATGACCGGATACGTGCACCATATACGCCCAAAAGGGATCATAACCCTAGGGCATTAAGCTTAAAAGATAGGGGTCATGTCCCTAAACAATCCGGCACCAAAAATATTTGGGTGCCAAAACATATTTGATTTTTAAACCAAGATTTTTAGTGTCTTTTATTTTTTATTTCTTGGTTTTGAAAAACGTGCTTTGAATTTTTTTAAAAAAATGAAAACGTATTTTTTTGTCAATTCCTTTGTTTTCATTTATTAATTTTGGTTTTACATGAAAGGTTTATGTTTGAACAACCCCGAAGTTTATTGGGTGTTTATTTCCCAAATCATGTTTATAGCTAAAAGTTTATATGGGTTGAAAGTAGTTTCAAGAGCTTGAAGTGCTCACCTCTCTTGCTTTTTATTAAAAAATAATAATAAATATGATCTATTTTGGATTTTAAAACCATAGTTCATGATTATTATATGTCTTGAAGGATTGGTGTTGAACTATGTAGTTTTTGGTATGATCAATGTGCTTGTACTTTTGAATTCATTATAAAACACCTTTATGATGATATTTACATGTTTGAGCTTATGGATCATCATTCTTGTGCTTTATAATGTATTCCTTGTGTGGTTTGATCAAATTTACAAAGAATATGTCTTTTATTGATCAAACATTATTTTTGAGCATACCTTATTTTTAGCAACCTCCGGATGTATTGTTTATGTTCACCGGTATTCACATGGGTTGAAACAATCTTATTTATTCTCTTGTCGAATGTACTCTAAGTTTATTACCGTTTGTTTATCCTAAGCATATTTCCTTTTGATCCTTGTGGATAAAACACATAATAGTTCGACATTATTTTTGGCATGTTTCCCTTGCCAAGAGATTGTTTTATAAGAAGTGATTTGAGTATTCGTATTCAAATATTTGCTTGATTTGAGTACCTCTCTTGCCTTATTGTCAAATATGGCAAATTTTTATTGTTTTTGGTTTTGTGATTTAAATTGTGATTTATGATTTCATTTGAGTGATTTATTTTCATTTGAAAACTTTTTGCATGATTCTCATGTTTTACTTTCTTTTGATTTCATAAATCTATTTTCACATGATTTTGTGTATTGAGACACACTTTTACATATTGATATATCCATGTGTGCTCTCATAGTCTTGTTGTATGTGAGTGATATTTAGTATGTTTACTCACATATATATATTTGCCATGATCATCCATTGCATATGTTATATGGCATTTTGATAGGGGGAGCAATCCCTATTTATATTTTTGTTTTATACTCACCATGCTTATAGGAAGGGGAGCCTTCACTCTCTTTATTCTTTTATTTTCCCCACTTTTTGATGTTGCCAAAGGGGGAGAAAAATTGTGAGTATATTCATGTTTAAGAGTATTGTATCATATTGCATATTTTATATATACTCTTTGTGTAAATTGTTTGTCATCATCAAAAAGGGGGAGATTGTTAGTTCCTTGGTTTTGATGATGTTTTAACAAACAATTTATAACTAATCTCGTTTGTCTAGTGTTTGTGTTTTCATGTTTATTCTAGGCAAACAAGGTGTTGGAGGTTGGATGGACTTGCGACTACACGATCATATCCATTGGAGGATGGGAGGAATAGTGGAGTGAAGCAATGCAATTCAAGTCAAGATTCAAGATCAAGCTTCATCCAGAACCAAGATAAGCTTATTGAAGATCTCAAGCTTGGGTACATTAGTTTAGGTGTTTATACCTTGTGTGTTTATACTTAGAGCTCAAGATTCATACACACACACATTTATTTTGATTTATCACCGTTTTGGATTATAGACTTAACAATATGTTTTATATCTTTTCTCAACTTTATAAATCCATTAGAAAGTGTTTCAAACGGTTTGAAAAAATCTCAAGTTTATATCTTTTCAAACATGCACGAACATGCACGCATACATACTTTTGGTTTCTATTGCAAAACAAGTTAAATTTGAGAATTTATTGTATTCATGGTTCATTGAATTTATCACATTAATTTATATCTTATATAAAGTCCATAAACCAAATCACAAGATCTCAATACTTGTTCATGTTCAAAATCATGCTTTTCACATATCGTATTTTTCATGTTTTTGCAAAACAATTGAGTTTTAACAATTGGAAAATGCAATTTGAAAATTTTCTTTTTTTACATGTTTATCTTTATATATACAAATATTTTCTCAATTTTTACTAATTTTGGAGTTGTTTTGTTATTTTCAATTGAGTTTACAAAAAGATGTTTTCAGCAGTTTTTCAGAAACTGTTTATCTGTGTTCAAATAATTATTTCTCACAAATGGGAAGTGATATTTCAGAAATTCTTTCTCTAAAATGTTTATATACATGTTTGGAAACTTCTCTCAAAATTTCATGATTTTGGAGTTGATTTACTATTTTAATTGATTTTACAAATCCATATACGCAGATTTCCAGGTTTCTGAAATTTCGGTGATCGCTCACTCGGCTCACATAGTGACCATTGCCTAACGGCTATTTTTCCAGTTTCTGTTTTTTTTGTCATTTTTGCTGGGATTTTCTTGGGTTTTAGGCTTTGTCTCTTCATCCTATATATACCCCATGCCCTCATTTATTTCAAGAGAATCAAGAAGGTTTTAAACACGTTTTTGAAGAGTTTAAGTGTTTGTTTAGTTTGATTGAAAGTTTAGTTTGTGAAGAAACTTTCACAAGAGCTTGAGGAGATCATCCTTTGGTGTTTGAGCATTCAACTCTTCTCCTTCTCTCTTGTCATCTAGAGAAGTTTTTCTAAACTCATATCTAGCGATTTATATGTTTGATTTTCATTTCCATAAGCTAGAATTTATTTGAGTTTAGTTTTGATTATTTCTCTTTGTCTACACACACAACCATTGAGCTTATAGTATTTGCATACATTGTATAATTTGAGTTGTGGGTAGTGTGACTTAGAGAGTGAGCTACATTGAGTTCTCATCCATTGTAGAGAACAAAATTTGTATTTGCGAGCTTATTGTGAGGACTCACATTGTAATACACAAGGACACCGAGAGAAGTGTGCGGTGAGAGACGGGGTTGTCCCAAGAGGAGTGGTGTCGGTAGTAAAGCCTAGGGAGAGGTAGTAAATCCAGTACTTGAGGGAAACACGGGCTTGAGACCGACACTTAGAGGGTGAGGTTGTGTGATTGCAATTGTGAGATTGTAAAGTTTTCGGTGAGCTAGAAAACCGAATGTGTAGATGTTGTAAATATTATTCGGTGAGCGTAGAAAACCGGTTGTGATAGTGGAGATCTCCTCGGAGGCAGGAGCGAGACGTAGGTCGGGACCGAACTCCGTGATCATATCGTTTGTTTGTGTTTGCTTGGCGCTCATTTCTATTTGTGCTTATTGCCTATTTCGCCAATTTTTATTGATCATTTCATCCACTATTTTGTTTAGTATTGCTTACATATCCTTGCATATAATCTTATTGAATATCATTCTTGCTAGGATATAATTTGTTAATTAGTTTTAATTGGCATTAATTCGATTAGATTAGCATATTGCCCTATTCACCCTCTAGGGCAATTTCATAAAAATGATAATAAAAAACAAAGAACCTCCAATATACATTCATCATCATAATTGCCCCAAGGAACCATCGTAAATTTATGGAGGTTAGAGGGGTTTTATTGTAAACATTTAGGTACATGAATACAATATTCATGGCGTAGTATTTAAGTCCATGCAAAATAAACTAACTTCTCTAATGATGGAAGTACGAAAGCCTAGTCTTTTCTCTCTTTTGAGTAATCTATACACGACAAATACGTGAATATTTACAGTTGTGGAGATGTGGATATTTGCATTACAGTGTCTTTTCTTAGTTTGGCTCTGTTCCTTGGCATGTTAACACCATTATTCGCGCGCTGGTAAGCTTTTGTGAAAGTCATCGCTTGTTTGGTACAAGAAAATTTATAACTACTACTGAGTTCTTACACATGCAGGAGTCATAATATTAAAGTATGCACGTATTGTCATAAATAGTTATGATCTCTAAATGAAAATGAGTTTAATTTATCAAAACATGGTACAATTACATTTGAAAGAACGAATCTTTATTCCCAAGATCCTCTCCCCTATGACTAGAAATTGGACAAAAGTTTATTATTTTTTTGTTCAACTTCCAATCATTATCGATCCAATGCGCAGTCAAACACATATAATTAATATTTTGGATGGAAGTCCACGTGTCTGTGGTAAGATACACTCCTTGGCATGTAGCCTTCAACAAATTCTTCAAGTTTTTTTTCTCTTCAAGATAGATCTCGTAACAATCCCTTTGGATTGTCCAACGAGATGGGATATGGAATCTAGGGCAAATAGTAGACATAAAATGTTGGAACCCAATGCCCTCTACCAATTTAAATGGAAGCTCATCTACAATGATAAAATAACTAAGATCTTTTCTTACGGCTACTTCATCATAACTCCGATTACC